>JBBPSV010000824.1:0-11657 GCA_038093795.1 Retiboletus fuscus
TTTCAGATAAAAAAAAGTCTGTTGTTAGAGAGTTGTGGGACTGCTTAGGTCGTCGAGCGATTAGGCGGACATTTACATGGCATGGCGGCCTCCCGTTCATGCTCAGTAATCAGTTAATCAATAGCCCCCTCCAAGAAATGAACAAACTTCACTCCGAGTCCCACAAATCTAATAAGCGGGTGATAGAAATTCCCATTGTCAACGATCTCGACACGAACGAGAACTTAAATTCTTATACCACGGTGGCAAGTAAGCCGGTACCGAAGTATTGGTGGCTACGTCTATTCCTGATGTGATCGAGGGTAGTGTGAACCACGAGAACGAACAAAGCTGCAATAGTAGGTGATGAGGATCAAAGGCTTAGTCTTGAAGTCTCCAATAATCGGACACTGTTCTGTACGGACCGGGGGCCCTGCCAGTACCCTCTCAGTGGCCTATGTGGTGAGTTACAAGATCAGATGCCAGTGTCATAGTACGGTCAAACACCTCAAACAACATTGGCGGAGAACTAGCGGCGACGTCAAAAATGCTGTCCCATGAAGAATAGGTGTTTTAACCCTAAGAAACTCGGAGTCGTGGGGGACAGTCCAAAGTCCACGGAATCGTTTTCAAGTTGCCGGCATGCACAAGAGCAGGTCTGAAATGACATTCAACGTATGTACACCCACCCTCCCCCCGGCGACAAGGCCGAAACTACCAGATGCGAGCGGGTCTTTGGGCACGTATACCACTTGGACAGACGTACTAGACAGACTACAGGGTTGACGTTAAGGAGCCGCGATCGGCATCGGTATAATTCAAGCGGATTAGCCATTTCCTAACTGAACTGTTACGAGTCCTTCAGCGCCCCCATAAATGAATACACCCAGATAACGGAACCGAACTGTTTTCATTTCGGAAGTGGGGATGTGCAATTCCTGCCGACATCTCTATACCCATTGGGCAGGGATAGATCTCTGAGTGAATGTGACCACCACTCCCTTGTCAAATCGAGATGCGGCCATGCGGCAATGGATCTAAGGACACCGACAGTAAGCGGATCCTTGCAACGCCAAGCTATGGAAGTCCAAAGTCTAAACTAATCCATAACGTCGGTACAGTCCGGGAACGTTGGCTACCCCATTATACAGGAAAAAATCGAAGGTAAGGAGACCTTGCAACTGTCTTGGCTGTTCTGAGTTGTCCGAGAGCGGCAACAAGCCATACTCGGCAACCCGGCAAGAAGATGCCGCGAGCTTATGTCCCTCTCGGAGATCGAAGCGGTATCTGAAAGCGGCTTTGCTTGGGTTGTGCAGGCAGAGTGGCTTTGATGCGCGTTCACAGATACTCTCGTCTTCCTCCACCTCTTCTCTAACGCGGCCATGAGCCATCAAGTACGTCCCTCGTTGGTGCTGGCACCATCAGTCAATACTACCACGTATGTTTTTCCAAAACTCCCGTGTACATATTCACGTACTAACGCGTCGGTCTGTGGTCCAGCGTGGTGACCACGACAACGACGACAACTACGTATGCTCCTATCCAGCTGCCACCACTACCCCCGCCAACCGAACCCAAGAATCCGAAGGACTATCCCTTGTTACACGCTACCTTACCTACATCTCTGCGGAAATTCTCACTCGTTTTTCCAGGAGGCACTCACGCTACCTTCCGAGACGGTGAAAATGGCGAGGAGGAGATGCAGGAAGAAGAACTAGCCGGAAGCGGGGTCGGTTGGAGGATACTCAAACCCGAAGAAACGACGGAACAAGCCAAGGTAGTTGGTCTTGTCGAGGCGGTCGAACGCTTTGGTAGAAAGCGGTCACACGGAGTCGACAACATGATGGAGGGTGTAGAACCGACGATGGAGCGAGAGGTGCATACCCCTCCAAGAAAGAAAGCGAGACCCACACATATACCTCCAATCATGACGATGAATGCAGCAGCACCCCCCTCACCTCTCCCATCTCCCCATGGCTCACCCTCACCACAGGCCATCTGGCCCTCTGCACCTCCAAGCGGTGCCTCCTCACCACATCCACAGCCCCCACTTCAACCCGATCTCGCTCTCACAACGCTCCTGACACTCCCATCACTATTAACACACTTCACAAATCTGCCGCAGCAGTTACAGTCGCATTTTCTGCTCACTCTTTTACGGCATTCTCCATTACCAGTTCTGCGGACCCTGCATTCTGTCTTAACCCCGACTTTGGCGCGGGATTTCTTGACAATCCTTCCCCCAGAGCTTGTATCGCACATCCTCAGTTACCTCCCATACTCGACGCTTGCACGAGCTTCTCGAGTCTCGAAATCTTGGCGTGCTATCATTGATTCAGATCCAGTGCTCTGGAGAGACCTTCTCAAAGGTACAAAAATCTGGTTTGGAGGTGATAGCGAACGAGCATTCGCACGCTCCATCTACGCACGCCGTCTCGGCGAAGCCCGTAAGACACCTTCCACTCTCCCCCTCCCTCACCCATACAAATTACTCTTCAAATCACGACACCTTACTCGGACACGTTGGGTAACAAACGAGATGCCAAAACATCATACATTTCCCGCTCACGGAACTTCTGTCGTGACCTGTCTATTGCTTTCGCACGGGCGTATCATATCGGCATCAGACGATCACTCTATACATGTTTATTCACCAGTCACAGGAGAGCTTTTACGATCATTGGATGGTCATGACGGAGGCGTCTGGGCCTTAGCGGCCACCAAAGATACACTCGTCAGCGGTTCCACCGATCGGACCGTCCGCATTTGGAATCTGGCTACCGGACGATGTACACATGTGTTTGCGGGACATACGAGCACTGTTCGTTGCCTTGCTATCGTCAAGCCTGAATTGGTTGAGATCGAAGGTGAAGGTGGTGTTATTACTAGGGAGAAATGGCCCAAGCGATCTGTGATTGTGACTGGAAGTCGTGATCATTCTCTACGAGTATGGACATTGCCTCGTCCAAACGACCCTGAATATCGATGGGTCGGTGCGGATGACGCAGATGTCGAGTTATCGGAGGTAGGCTGCTTCTGCTGACGTTGATCTTTGTCTCATTTGTTGGTCTTTAGGAGGACATTGATGAAAACCCATATCATAAATTGCATCTCGAAGGTCATGATCATGCAGTTCGTGCGTTAGCTGCTCGTGGCCGTACTCTTGTATCTGGCAGCTATGACTGTACCGTGCGGATATGGGACATTGTCACGGGCGAGTGCAAGTTGATTTTGGTTGGCCATACTCAGAAGGGTAAGCTGCTCCGTGTTCGCACTTCCAAAATCTTTTTATTTATGGTATTTCTAGTTTACAGTGTCGTGTTGGACCTGAATCGGAATATTGCATGTTCAGGATCTATGGATGGGACTGTTCGCATCTGGAATTTGCGCAACGGCCAATGTCAGCATACGCTAACAGGACACACTTCTCTGGTCGGGTTGCTAGGCCTTTCACCGTCTTTCCTCGTTTCCGCCGCCGCCGACTCCACATTGCGTATTTGGGACCCAGACACTGGTGAACTGCGCCACACGCTTGCTGCCCATGCTGGTGCCATCACATGCTTCCAGCACGACGAGTTCAAAGTTCTTAGTGGGTCCGATGGGACTTTGAAGATGTGGAATATTCATGATGGAACCGTTGTGCGGGACCTCCTCACTGGAATTAATGGCGTATGGCAAGTTATCTTCGAGGGTAGATGCTGCGTGGCAGCGAGTAACCGCAACGCAACAACTATGCTCGATGTCTGGAACTTTGGAGTCGAAGGCGATGATGACTGGATCGGAGAACCCCCCGGTGGGATATACGATGATGACACGGAGGAAGACAGCGAAGTAGAGGGGCAGGCAGATGTCGATGCAATGGATCAGGATCAAGAGGTTGACCCATCGGAACAGTCAATTGACCAAGGAGGTCCACTCCGTGATATTGTCGATGATAACGACACCTCGCGTATCCCATCTGACACAGAGGACGAACCAATAGAGCGAGGTGACGGAGTTGGGAGCTCAAAGTGGGCGAGAAGCGCGTCCTCCCGGCAGACGGCTGCTCACCGGAGCAGAGCAGGGGAGAGCTCACTGAGGCGGAGTAATGTCCTCCCTTTGGTGGATGGTATACCTGCACGTTTACCGACCAACGAGACGCCGACACGGCCAAGGATACGGCCAGCCGCAAGAAATGGCAGTAGACGATAGCATTTCTTTATGTGTTGCGGCCGATCATGGACTGCCTCTCCAAACACAGAGTTGCGCAGCTCGGTACCAATCAGCTTACTTCTTGCCGGAGCTGGTTTTGGACGTTTCTTGCGGCATTCTTTCATTGACTCCTCCATGGGGGTGCTCTCCCGACTCGTTCGTTAGGGATGTTTTTATGTTGGACGGTTGTACGGTCGTGATCGACGCTAGGCACTTACATTAACGTGTTGGAGTTACAGAGTGGGCGTGGGAAAATAGATTACTGTTATGTTATAACTTATTGTCACTGCCACCGCTAGGCTTCAACCAGAACGACATCGATGGACTCGTTCGATAATTTCCAGTACGATTCTGCCTCCTCGTATGGCGGCGCCCACAGCGTTGTCGACGACAATTCTTCCGTCTACACCGCGACCACCAATGCCCCAGTCGATCTCAGTGGTCTTTCTATCGTCGACGATCGTTCTCTCGTGTCTTCCACAGACCGCAATGGCCACCACCACTCTTCACGTTCCACAATTGACGAGGACTTTGATGCTGTCCTTGATGACTTGAAGGACGAAGGCTCCGTTGATCTACCACCGCATGCATGCAGGTATGCAAGTCATCTCACTTCAACTGTCTACAGCTACTCTACAGCTAATAATTGACACCTAGTTACTGCGGTATTCATTCCCCAGCATCGGTTGTCAAGTGCCTTATTTGCTCCAAATGGTTCTGCAACTCTCGCGGAAACACCTCTGCGTCACACATCGTCAATCATCTCGTGAGGGCCAAGCACAAGGAAGTGATCTTGCATGCCGAGAGTCCACTTGGTGAAACAACTCCAGAATGTTACAACTGCGGTAGCAAAAACGTTTTCATGTTGGGTTTTATACCTGCAAAGAGTGATACTGTTGTCGTTTTATTATGTCGGTACGGCCATTCACTTTGACCACCTTTCCTTACTCACCCACCTTTAGTCAACCTTGCGCAGCAACTACGAAAGATATGTCGTGGAACGCCGCCCTCTGGGCTCCGTTGATCGACGACCGTTCTTTCCTCTCTTGGTTGGTCAAACCTCCTAGCGAGACCGAGCAACTTCGCTCCCGTCAGATCTCATTCAACCAAATCAACCGGTTAGAAGACCTTTGGCGCGAAAATGCCAGTGCTACCCTTGAAGATCTAGAGAAGCCCGGCGTCGATGACGAGCCGCAATCGATTCTGATGCGATATGAGGATGCTTACCAATACCAGAATATCTTTGGTCCCTTGGTCAAGATAGAAGCGGATTACGACAAACGACTCAAGGAGAGTCAGACCCAAACAGACATTACTGTGCGTTGGGACCTCGGTTTGAACCAGAAGAGGGTAGCGTGGTTTTACTTGCCGAAACTCGAGAGCGGTGAGGTGAGGCTTGCGGTGGGCGACGAGTTGAGGTTGAGGTATCAGGGTGAACTGCACAAGGCCTGGGATGGAGTCGGCCACGTCATCAAGATTCCGAACAGTAGGCCAGCCCCCACAGTTTTGTTCCTCACCAGCTAATCCCATCCGCAGACGTATCTGATGAAATCGGATTGGAGCTTCGAAGAACGGAGGGTGTTCCCACGGACGTTACCCATGGCTTCTCAGCCGATTTCGTATGGAAGTCAACCAGCTTCGATCGAATGCAACTGGCTATGAAGACATTTGCAGTGGACGAGAAGAGTGTGAACGGTTATATCGTAAGCATGGGTTGAGTATCAAGCGTTGGACGGCACTGACACGTGAGTAATAGTATCACAAACTTTTGGGTCACGAAGTGGAGCCCCAGGTTCTTCGAACCCAGATGCCTAAGCGTTTCTCAGCACCAGGGCTCCCAGAGTTGAACCATTCGCAAATGTATGCGGTTAAGAGTGTCCTTCAGAAACCACTTAGCCTTATTCAAGGCCCTCCTGGAACCGGCAAGACAGTCACCTCTGCATCGATCGTCTACCATCTCGCAAAGATGAACCCTGGTCAAGTGCTCGTCTGTGCACCCTCCAACGTTGCTGTTGATCAGTTGACTGAGAAGATACATGCCACGGGGTTGAAGGTTGTCCGTCTTACAGCCAAGTCCCGTGAGGCTCTGGATTCCAGCGTTGCGTTCCTGACTTTGCATCAGCAAGTCGCAAACAGTACCACCCACGTCGAGCTTCAAAAGCTCATTCAATTGAAGAATGAACAAGGAGAGTTAAGCTCAAATGATGAGCGCAAATATAAGACTCTCATTCGTCAATGTGAGAAGGAGATCTTGGGTGCGGCAGACGTGATCTGTTGCACATGTGTTGGTGCTGGTGATCCGAGGTTGAGCAAGTTCAAATTCAGAACTGTCCTTATCGACGAAGCGACCCAAGCTGCTGAACCAGGTATGTCTTGCAATGCTTTTCTTTGATCAAACGTCCGAACCTCTGCCAGAGTGTATGATTCCTCTCGTGCTCGGTTGCAAACAAGCCGTCTTGGTCGGCGACCACCAACAACTCGGACCAGTCATTATGAACAAGAAAGCTGCGCGCGCGGGCCTCACACAGTCACTTTTCGAGCGCCTGGTTGTCCTTGGAAACCGTCCAATTCGACTTCAAGTTCAGTATCGTATGCACCCGTGTTGCTCCGAGTTCCCGTCCAACATGTTCTATGAAGGCACATTGCAGAATGGTGTGACTGCCCCTGAACGCCTTCGCAAGAACGTCGATTTCCCCTGGCCTGTTCCTGATACTCCCATGTTCTTCTACCAGAACCTGGGGCAGGAAGAGATATCGTCTAGCGGGACGTCGTTCCTTAACAGGTACGCCATATTGAATGCCCCTGAATTGCGCTCACACACCGCTTACAGGACGGAAGCCTCGAACGTGGAAAAGATTGTCACCAAATTCTTCAAATCTGGTGTTGTTCCTGCGCAGATTGGTATCGTTACGCCATACGAAGGACAGCGTTCCTACATCGTCAACTACATGCAATTCAATGGCTCGCTGAAGAAAGACCTCTACAAAGAGATCGAAGTTGCCAGTGTGGACGCCTTCCAGGGCAGAGAAAAGGATTATATCATTCTCAGCTGTGTTAGGAGCAACGAACACCAAGGGATCGGTTTCTTGAATGACCCTCGACGACTAAACGTCGCGCTCACTCGCGCCAAGTACGGCATCGTCATTCTTGGAAATCCAAAGGTTTTGAGCAAGGTAAGCTACATGGATATATGCACGCTAGATTACTCAATCTCCCGCCCACAGCATCCCCTGTGGCACTACTTGCTTACTCATTACAAGGAGAAGAATTGTTTGGTCGAAGGTCCGCTTAACAACCTTCAAGCGAGCATGATCCAATTCAGCAAGCCCCGCCGCACCCTTAAGATGGATTCGTTCCGCCGACATGAGACCAACGCGCGCGAGTACTTGCCGAGCAGCGGCACTGGTCGCTCCGGCACTCCCAGTCGCTTCGACGCTAATTTCTACCGTACCCATGATGCCCTTGCCTACATTCCTTCCGACGTACAGTCCTTGCGTTCACAGGCGACTTACTCGTCTGGTCTCCCCATGTTCGCTGCTACTGGAGGTTTCCCTCCTGGTGTGCCTCGTGGGCCTGGCGGTGCGGGCAAACGCAGCGCTTATGGAAGCTACGCGAGTTCCATCATCTCTCAGGATGCTGGCCCACCTAGTAGTGCCAGCATCGGTGGCGGTAGTTTGGGCGGTTCCCTGGCCTACTCTCAGTCAGATCGTCTTCGCAGACGCGGCTCGTTCTCTTCCGCAGCTGGAACAGACATGGGAAGCATGAGCGGATACGACTATAAGAGTCAAGACGGGACGACGGACGCGGACGACATGAAGAGCCAGTACACCGGGACCCAGTCTGGTGTCACCGTGTTCTAACGTCGTCGTAATGCTGACAACTACATTGGTCCGGTGAAGCTCAATGGGTTTGAGCGACTTCCATGGCCCGTTTCTCACATCTGGCCGAACGTCGGCATGCACTTGCGATGGTGTACTTCGTGCCCATCGTATCAATCAACTCTTATCGCAAGTAACCGCGTTCTCGGTGCTCCCGCCGCCTGTCCGTCCTACTGTCTTGACGGCAAGATAGTTCACCTGTTGGCAATCCTCGTGGGAATGACTAGTGTCACCTTTTCCGGCCAGGCGTTGTCGTCATGCACATTATGCTCCAACTACGTGGTAATCGCTATGATCCCAACTGTTACGTTGATAGAAACTTTGCTGTATGGATGATTATGAACATGAACTCAGGAACGCTAGCTAGGTCCCTTGTGGTTGCTATGAACAATGAATAACAGCAATGACTAACCGCAGTATACGTAAATACAAAAAGGTGGTAGTCAAACCTCCTGAGAAATGCGCTGTCACCTTACAAAGATGTGATTCTCATCATGCTTTGCGTGTGCCTTTTCTGAGGCCAGCGGAAGTATCCTCAGAAATAGCTCTCCGGTGGGACGATGGAGGCGCTGACTGAGCCGTGTGTGATATCTGCATGATGTCCTCCGCCGGAACCTTGCGTGCTTGTGTGAAGAATAGCTTTGCGTCCCTCTCCGCGATGTTCTCGATGTAGTACGTGTTCCCTATCGTCAGCCTTATTTTCGGGAACCACTAGAAGGCTGGGTGAATACACGGACCTCGAGGAACGAGAAATGTCCCGCCAGTAGTGATGATGAAGCTGGTTTCGTGTATGAAAACCGACACAGCGCCTTGAATCACATAAAACACCTACGAACAGGACGGAGCTTCACGAAAGCTGATGGAGAAAAAATGACCTACGTACGTATGTGTTATCTTTGGTAGACTTGCTCGGTTTTTGGCATTTGGGCGGTATATGGATTTGGCCAGCAGCGATGAACTCGCCCTCCCCAAAGATCTTTTGGAAAAACCAATTGCTGTTTGCCGCCGGTTTGGGATCGATCATGTTGGCCATAAAGGCAACACCTGGACAGGTCCTTCGAGTTAGCCTTTTAAACGTGTTCAACTTTGATGCAGTTCTTACGTCGCGAGACTTCGTCATGTGTGACATAGTCGAGGACAGTCGCATTCGTAGGCGTGTCTTCGTCCCATCCCTCCTCTGGGTTGAACGGCGTGTCCCTCCCCTTGCTCCTGGTTCGGACCCCTGCTCCACGTTTACGCTTACCCGCTTTGCCGAGAGGCCTGGGTGGCTCCTGAGGTATGCGGATGACTTCCTTGATCTGGGGAACAAGAGTCAAACCAGAATCACGCCGCCCATAGACAACTCTCTCTTGCCGCCACCACTCCAAGGGCTTGAAACGGTGGCGTCGCCCGCGTCGCACCCCTTCTGGAGTAGGGGAACCTGCGATTGTCTGAGTCAAGAATACATACACCAGCGACACAATACGCACGCTCTACAGGAGGTTTAATAACACGTTTTTCTGCTCGCGGCTTTTTAGACTTGGTTTCCTCTTTCCTCGGCTTCTTTGCTGGTGGAGCACTGTCTTCCTCATCCTGTGCATTCTCAACCTCTTCAAGGCCCTGTGCGATATCGTCTTCTAGCCCGTTTGCATCCTGTGGGTCAGGATTTAATTGTTCGCCTTCTTCCTCCACTGGATCTGCTCTCCGCTTGCCCTTGTCAACCTTCTTAGACTGTGCCACGACTACTTGCTCCATTCCTGCGACCTCTCCCTCCTCTCCTGCTTCCTCTGGACTGGCTTCAGGGGTTCGTGACCTCGGCGGACTATCATCGGGCTGTGGAGGTTCGAAGTCGCCAAATGTTCCTGTGTTTGCATAATCGAACTCGGGATCAGATGATGGTTCGCGGGTAGTAAACGACTTTGAGAGGGCCGATGGACCTCGGCCATTGGTCGTCGACGGTCGCACAGATAGATGCGACTTTGGAGAGGGAATTTGATCATAATCGATTTCGGATCCTCGCAGAGAGCGGGAAATAATAGGTCGCCTCGAGCTATCGGGAGCATACGCGGGGTTCGTGCTGGTAAAGTAAGCCAGGGGACTTCCTTGGTTGCCTGTGGGACTTGAACATGAGCTTGGTAAACTGAGGCTGGTCTGCTGCTGCTGCTCACTCTCGGCCAAATCCATGGACATCTCACCATCTTCGTCTACTTCGGCGACGGGAGGGGCAATAGATACGCGTTTCTTCTTGGACTTGATGCGTGGAGGTGTTCGATTGTCAGCTTGCTTTATGACCTGCTCAAAGGGCTCGAACTCGTCCGAGTTTCTGTCGACATAGGCGACAGCCATCCCGGTTTTCTTGCCCCGAGCAAGATCATCGGCACGGAAGGGGATGTGTTGCCTCGGAGGACCTCTTCGTGTCCCGAGAGAGGACTTTCTGCGACCGGTGGACTCTGCGGGCATTGATGGGCGTCGTCGTCGTCGTCGGTGGCAGCGCGCTCGCTCGGTGGACGATGGCCGTGGGGAAACAAACAAGGCGCGACGCGATAATCAGTCACGTTATGTCACGTGTAATTGTCACGGTAAATGAGTACATGAGACTATGGAGGAGACGACCGAGCCATGGCTGTCTTGAGTAGAGAAAGCGTCGTCCCATGACCCTTCTTTTTCTTCTTTGCCCCCGCCTTGCTCACCGCAGCCTGCGTCGTCAGCTCCTGGACACTACGCGGCGGCTCTGCTGCAATGTACTCGGCAGACCCGGGCGGATGTGGATTGCTCCGGAAGTGCGACTGCTCGTCCCAAATCCTCAAGTCCATCACCAGTCTTGCTGCCTTCAACCCCTGCCTTTCTCCTACGACGACGGGCTGGTTCCTAAGGGCCACCTTCTGAGGCCTGATCATGACCTCTCCGGTCTGGTTGGGGTCATCCCAGACCACAGGCCGTGCCAACCCAGCGTGCTTCCTTGGCACATGACCAGCCATCCCTGCGAACGATGCCACGTAGCCCAACAAGTTTTTGTCCTTGCTTCTGTCATCATCCGCCAAACGACCCTTGCGTTCCTTCGTCATCAAAAAGGTCTGGAGTGGTGAATATTGGGCGTAGCTCAAGCCGCCGGAGCTGTGGGGCAGGTGCTCGATCTCCCGACTGCGCGGGTTGGACCGGCGCCGTTGCGAGAACTGAATGGCGATTAAATCGTGCCATGGAGTAGATGGTTTGCTCAAGTTGCCGAGCTGGTAGGAGGTCACGTCGTCGACCTGCTCGCGAGCTGCCCGCCGCTTGAGGAAGGTGTCCCGGCATGCGCGTATTTTATCGAGATACTCTGCAAACTCCTTGCGCGTCATGGTTTCGAGTTTGGGGATGTACGGCTGCCGCAAACGCTCAGGACTCTGTGTTTGGGGAATATAGTCGGAATCGACAATGTTCTCCTCCGCTGAATCCTCTCCGAACCACAGCTTCTGGGGGGTTATTTTGAGTTCGTCCCAGTTCTTGATCCACAACCCTTGCGGTTCTGCAGAATTCCATTCCGTTTGGTACTCGGGAGTATCGACGTTCTTTACGGTGATGTAAGCTCCGCGGCGACGGAGAGGGAGGGGGCGTTTGAAGCCCCAATTGCCACGGTAGGCATCACCGCCA
>JBBPSV010000825.1:0-13343 GCA_038093795.1 Retiboletus fuscus
ACAATACGCTATGATATATAAACCCAGAGAACTCGCTGGCTAACACCAGTCTTGTTCTTCTGGAGATTTCCCCAAGTCTCTACACTAAGAGCAAAGCTCCCCATCATCGCTCATATACTCTAGCCAAGTATAAAGGCAACTAAGAAGTTTACTCACGACCTAGTCTTTCCCCTCACGACGACTGCTTGGTGCTAGACACATTGGGTTGTTTCAGGTTGCAGGCATGGCATGCGAGATGTCAGCCTTGCCTTCAATGGGACAACTGATACCTGCCACCAGATCAGGATCCCACAGACTTTTTGTGAGCATACCTTTGGGATCTGCAACCTATGAGTAGTGGCCAGCAGAAGCATCAAGGAGCCTCACGGGTAACAAAAGTCATGATATGGCCAAGAACGAACAGCAGAGGAGTTCTCTATATGATCCGGCCATCACAGGCGCGGTCACGATTGACAATGGCAACCAGGACCTGCACAACAAGCAGTAATTTGTTAAGGATATTTGAATAGATGATGTGTCAGGATGCACGTCATTGCCAATCGAGAGACATTGCTTCATGTATAGTTCACACATGGATATAACATACAACACCCAGTCACGCAGGTGCTGCATGTCTGTCCTACCCAAGAACTGGGCCATGGTAAGTCAGAAGAAGCGTCACAAAACGGGGTCATACTTACTGTGAGCAGTACAGTAATGGCAAACTCATCGATGATTTGGCCATCGAGATCACAGACATGATCGTCGGTCAACTGTCCATTGTCAACATGTTGAATTATGGAAGGATGTCCAGTCTGAACTATGTGCACATGCACAAGGCCATATGTCGATGATATCTTCAGGCACTGAGACCCTTTGCCCTGGAACCAGGAGATTTCATGTCATTGTTGCACGACCATAGGGCAGTGGTTTCCAGATTGTTCATGCTGCACGTCTTCAATCCCACAGGAGGATGGGCACCCCATGACATGGATGTATATATTCCATGGCGCCAAGTTCACAAGGTCGTCAACCGTCTTCGCACCCATGGTTACATACCAGTATGGCCACTGGCAAAGTCTCATCAGATTCCACGCCGCAACCAACCCATCACATCAGTGACAACACTTACCAATGGAGACCGACAGATTGACATTGTTGAGTCAACTATGCATTCTTCAATCACCCCTATCTTCCAGTTTCATCTAACTGCAGTGATGAACTTCATCTCATCAGAGGGTTTCTTCTCTGCATACCCACAACTCACCACACAAAAGTGAAGCCTGATCAATACACATCAGTTCATAAACAATATGCTGACAGACAAACTACTTGCCTGTTACACCAAGTACAGGTCGTGTGGGTACGACTTGCGGATGTTGGGCAGAGAATGGGTGGTAGCGGAACATAGATGACACCGGTGCCATGACTCGTTCAACTGTCCACATAGGATCCGGTCACCATATGATCCTGGCTGCCTGTACATGATATGGTGGCCAGAGGTGGTGCAACTTCAAAGTGTGGAGACACCAGAAGTCCAATGTTGCTGGGAGGATCACCAAGCCCCTGCGTGGTGTTTAGGAGGGAACGTCTGTGAACCAGGAAGAGAACCACTTCAGGCATTTGTGAGCCTGAGACCTGCAGGAAGTACATACCATAACTAAATCTTACCATTGCAAAAGTTTCTCACATACCCCTCTTACCCCACATTTGTCACTGTTCACAGTACACCTGGTGGTGGAAAGCGAAGCTATATACCCAGAATTCTTATCCTGACGTCACCAGCTAAGGTTCGTGCCATGACTCGTACCAGATGGTGGTCTGTAGTGCCAGCTCCAAGAGTCTGTGGAACTCATCATGAAACTCTTGAGATAGTGCCTGGAAAACTTTGTGTGGGGGAAACCATCTGAGAACAAGGAGGCACCCAAGCCCTTTCGCATGAGACAGCATGACGTAAACACTCTGGAGGCTGCAACAACCTGCCAGGTCCACAATGGCTGCAGGCAAGGACCTTCCTTGGATCTTGTAGTCGGTGAAAGCGAATGCTGGTAAAAGAGGTACCTGGGGTCTGGTAATGGAATAAGTGTTACCCTGAGGATCTGTATACTTAAACCTGCAGACAGAGGGTACTATCGGGACAACATCAACTAGGCCCTCCACAATGCAGACATTCAATTGTGGCAGATGAATGTATATACATGAAGCATATCGATATCCTTGTGCATCCTGTGTGTACGTGATACCATGCACGGTCCCTTGTGCCCCATTTACAACTGTGTGTGACAGTGTCAGATTCTCTGTAATCATCACAGGCATTCCGATGCACAAAGGCAAGCATCCCAGAGCATCATCAGATGCCGACGAACTGATCTTCCACACCAACTGCTGGACAGGTTGTGGAAGTGCCTGCCTCTTGTATGTGTCACATGATCAGTAGTAGTGCAGCGAGTGCCCTGCATGCTGTGCAAACGTGACAGCCTTCCATACATTAATGGCATCGCGGAAGGTCTTGCGAGCCACCAAAACTGGCACATCCCAGAACCGGACTAGCTTGTCGGGCATGTGTGCCAGCATGTAGTCAATTCTCCTCCTCGACAGGGTTTTGAAATCGGACAATTCGTAGTTCACCCCACACCCAATTTGTTCGCACGTCATAGTCCCACAGCCTGTCCATGCAACACCTGAGCAGATGCGATTCAACAGATTGATGTACGCAGGGTCCGACAGGGTGCGCCAGTTTTTCCAGAGCATGACCACTTGCTCGACACACCACCAAACATAAGCACCATGCAAAGCTGACTGCCCACTGACAGTCTCTGTCATATCAGCTGACAGCCAACAAAGGATCTTGTGGCCGAATAAGGGATGCTCCCCAATGGGTTTCAACTGACCAAAGTCCACCCTTGGCCCCAGTTTTGGAAGATTCCCACGACCATGAGGGGGGCATCCGTGGCATGCCATATATAACCTTTGAGGTCAATCCAACCCTGCGGATCCCCACTAACTTCCGAAAATGCAATACCAAGCATCCATCGACCATCTGTGGCAGACTCTCGTGCATCTCTCGCACCTCCGATAGCTATCCCACGACCATCCAGTGACCATCTGCCAACCATCTTCCCAACCATCCACTTAATTCTGTTGCATCTCCCGCACTTCCTAGTCTATCCTGCAACCATACAGTGACTGTTGCATGTGCCGTGGTCGACTCTGCGGTGACGACATCTCTCCTGAGCTCTCCCCTTTGCTCACGTATCGTTACCCTTGCCCTCTGCATCTCGTCCCATTGTGGTCCTGGATTGACCGCTGTACACTCTCGTTCCACTGAGAATGTACGACAGTCAAAACAGCAGCAGCGAAATTGAGTCCAGTGATGACTTTTTGGCAGGAAATATAACCTAGAATGAAGAAAACATGAAGAAACAACTTTGAATGAGTTGGTGAACAGAGGGGAATCATGCTGTGGCCATTAGCACGCTGAAAACGTGGAGTACTACAGGTAATGTTTCTAAAAACGTCATATGCTCCCGTTGTCGCCGCATCGAAGCATAAGCGGAATATAGAATCACTTGCGAACACGCCAGCACGCTCACCCTTGCTCTCGCGCATAGTAGTTTATCTCAAACATGGTGTGTGTGACACGGACTCAGAAAATCGATTGAACACTACGACTTCAGACACATTGTCATCAAAACAGCAGACCAAGAACGATAGCAGACAAAGAACAACCCATTTACACGACGAGCAGGCAAGCCATGCATCCTCCCCCCCAACTACTTCGCACCGCTGCCTGAAGAACGGTCCTGAGCAGTATCCGCTGCCCCAGAAGATCCCGCCACGTTCGCGCCTGGAAAACCATTCGCCAACGCACGGAAGTACAAGGTAGCCAACTCCAACAGCGACGCTTCTTGTCCTCCAGGCTGAGGCTGACCTTCACCAGCAGGGAAAGGGTTATCCATACTGGGGAACAATCCCCATGGGCCAAATGGGCCCAAGAAGGGGGGGCCTGGATAACCCTGGAACCGAGGACCAGGTCCTTGCGGAGCAAACCAAGGCGGCAATGGTGTACGTCCACGTGAGGACACACCAGCATCATCCTGACCAGAGCTACAACCTGTGTGACCATCAAGCGCCTTACCTTGCACCGTCTCTCCACCCGTCTCAGTAGCATGGGCTGAAGCCCCAACAGACGATACCTCCGTCTCACCTGAGTGCAAGAGAGACACGTTGCGCCCACCGCCAACCTGTCCCAGGTGATTTTCGACCTGCTGTGGAGCGAGAGCAGTAGGGGCAGCCTGTGCAGGTTCGTTGACCTCCGTTCCACCAAGCGCAGACATATCGCTGCTAGTTTTTACAGCTCGGCCCACAGTTGCAGGCTCTTGAACTTGTGTACCCAGCAGCAGAGGGCCAGCTGGAGCCGCGGGAGCACCTGACGTCTGAGGGAGGGGGATTGGTGCTGCGATCGAGGCAACTTGCGCCTCCTTGTTCGACAGAGGCAAATCAGAAGCTATACCCATGCTCGTCGGAAGAATTGCTGTGGAACGCATGCGCAGACGGAATGCCTCGTCGTCGTCTTGCACATCCCCAATGCGCTTCTTAGTGACCAACCAGGGTTTCGGGCGTTCGCGGTTGATGGGGGCAGTGGTTGCCAAAACGGGACCCATGCTGACCTTCGAGGCTTCCACTAAAGGAGCCTCACGTGGCACATACTTTGCCAAAGCACTCTAGATGCACACAGGTCAGCGATTCAGAAGACTAGCCAAACAATCAATGCTTACCTCCTCATCTGATGAATTGTGCAAGGGTCCATCTCGTTCTATTTTCACAGCACGGACTGGTGCTTTCCCTTTGCCCTTGGATCCAAATGGAGGAGCATGGCAGGGGACATCAACAACGGCATGTTTCTTCAGAGGGCGGGAAGACACATCGCCCTTGGCCTTCTGCTTATGCGACAACAGCATATCCTTCAGTGAGTCCTTAGATGCTGACAGGTCCTCAGGCTCCTCTTCTGATTGATCTTTTTGCATGCTCTCACCATCGTTGGGCTGAAACTCAGAACCTAAAGGTGAACTAACACCATCCTGTACCTCGACCTCTGACTGCTCTCCAGCCACACCTGACTGTTGCAGGTCTTTTGGCGCGCGACGCATGCGTAAAGGTAAGGTTCTCTTCTCAGCAGGAGGCGCATGCAACTCTGTAACCTCGTCATCATTGGACCAAACCCCGTCTGTCGTCGTCGGACCAACAACCTTCTTCCTGGCCTTGATCTGCGGGCTGTCATCGGAGTCGGCGATTGTGATGGTCTCACAAGGAAGCACTGCAAGTTTTTTCTTTTTCTTGACCCAGGTGGCGGCATGATTAACCTTGCGTGGCAGACCATTTCGGTCCATTCTTCCATCAGCGAACATCCTCTTGCCGAGCACATAAGGTGACTCAGCCTTGGGGGTGGCACTGATGATAACGGGCAACCGATGGGCCCACAGGTCTGCTGCGCTGGTGTCAGGAAGACTTAGTTGCGAAATACTAGATAAGAGAACGTACCAATAGATTTAGGCTTGTGCTCGAAGTACAGACCATCCAATGGATGGGCGAATGCGGCGATGATAATCGAGCACTCTACCAGGGAGAGATCCGAAATACCCTTGGAACCCGCCTTCGATTTGTGATGATCCTCACCAGGGAAAGGTACCGAGTCAGGGAAATTGTGGCAAACGATGCCACTATTGGCGAGCTTGTTTGGTAAACCCTTCCAAGGGAACAGTTTGCAAGCAGCCCACTGACACCCCATCTTGGCTAGTATATGGGCAGGCAAGGGAATGCTCAGTCGACTGGCAAATGAACTGAATACAAACAACTTACTTAAAGCCTGTACAAATGCGCTCTGCACACACGCATGGTCTTCCATCTCTCCAGTCTCAATGATCTCAGGTTCATCACCACCGTCAACCTCATTGGTCACCTTCGAACCTTCTGGGGGGGGACTGTTACGATTCATCGTGCCCCTATACTTTTTCCTTTGCTCAGTCCTAGTCATGGCTTACCCAGCCATACCTCGTCCCTCGCTTAGCCCAGTCCTGGCTTACCCAGCCAGCCAGCCCACCGATAGTCCTCACCGGACTTCATGCCTACGCATTGCCGAGAACCCGCTAAGCACTCCCTTGCTTAGTCCTTACGTCGAGCCCGTCCTGGCTCTCCCCTGATCATAGTCCGTTCCGCCTGACCGGAACCCCTAAGTCTCATAGCGCTGGTCTCTTCGTGAGCATCACCAATTGAGCATCCCTCTGAGACCCCGTCTCTAGCCTTAGCCCGGGACTCCAACAGTCCACTCCTAGACCCCTCACCTAGACCCCTGACGTAGTCCACTCGTGGACCGACAGCACGCTGCATCGCCTCAGTCCCTGTCCCCTGACGTCATCTTAGAACCTCCTCCGCCGAGTCCAACCTCGGACCCTCTCCTCGGCCTGGCCTCGCACCCATGCCATGCACTGACCTTGTCGGGCTTTACCCCGAATGTGCACACTGCCCTTGGACTCTCCCGTCCTTGGTCCCAGTCCACCGGTTCTTCTAACAGAACCCGTCCCAGCCCCTTGGCTCCCCAGCTGAGCTCCGGCCTCTCGACCGGACCCTATGCCAGACCCTCGGTAGGATTACTCACGTATCCTTGGATATCTCCTATCCGAGTCCCATCATTGACAATGGTGTACGCGCCTTTCCTTAGCCTTAGCCTTTCTTAGAACCTTGCCTCGCGCATCCCTTCTAGTACCACCGAAGGCGATGCTTCTCTTGCTTAGCCGAGATCATTGATCGACAGGATGCTTCCTGATCGACAGATCCGCAGCACGTATGACTCATCTTCTTAATCATTCACCAAGTCATACTTCACCGTTTCCTCTAGAGATGTGCACCCCTCATCCATTCGGCACATCTCCTCTACTTAGTCTTACCACAGCCGGTTCCCTTACTTAGACGCCCGGTCTGTGCGCACACTTGCCCCCTATATAATAGGCGCTCCATAGCCCACCATACCTTAGCTTAGTCTACCTGAATCACCGTACCCTCCTAGATTCATAGACACCCTAGTAATCCAACGCCTTCACCAGAACTCCTGTCTGAAGGCCGCCCCAACCCTCGACCTAGCTGTCTACCATGTAGCCTTAGAACGTGAGGACTCACCTTCTCACGCCTCCACTCATCTCCAGTAGTCCGTTACCCGGACTACTATAGCCCGAGTCCTAGAAGGCAGCTTACCCTCAGGTCTATGCGCGACCCTACCCGGGCCACGCGTAACAGGGACCATCAAAGGCCAGCGCGACATTGGCCAGGGACCGATTGTTGCTGAAAACAAACTTAGATACAACCACGCTTGCCATATCGAGAGACATACTAGATATGAGACTTGAAATGCGTGAGAATCTCATTATTATTGGCGCGACAGCATTTGAGGAAAAACTGCCGATCCCAGGCACCATCAGAGTAAGAACAAAGGACCAATCAAGCAGCGCAACTCACATTTTCAGCTCCAGCTGTGGCATAAACCATTCCCAGTGAAGCATCTTGATTCACAATGCCCCCAGCGATGATCATTGCCGTCTCGAAAGAATGTGCCTTCGCTATGCCTGCAAGCTACTCAGCTGTGTCAGTTAGGATGTCCAAAGTGCTTCCCAGCAGGCACCACATACTGCATGACAATGATGGTTTGTGAGTCAGAAGAACAGCGCCTGTCTGTGGCCGACGGTCTTGCTGACGTCATTTGCTGCAGCCATCTCGTCGAAGGTGTCCAGTATCTTCTGCCATGTATCGGGATATTCTCGACAGAAAAGCTCGTAGCATCTTTTCATCGTTTGGGCTAAATGGACAATGTCAAAACTTTTAGCGTGACCTGAGGATGCGGACCATACCAGGAGTTAAAGACATCAAATCCAAGTCGCCTAGCCTGGCGATCTCATCATCCTTGTGGGCCGCGTGGAACTTCTGGTATGTATTCCAGTAGTTCATTGCGCAGCTCCGCGAGAACTGCTGGGTGAAGCAATTGACAACCTGCTAGAAAGGGAGCCCAACATGACTTGCGATATTGCTTAACTCTGTGTTGATACCCTGGAATGCCTCCTCAAGAATGGCAGCCGTGCGAGCAGGGGTTCTCCTGAGGACTGCGGTCTTCTCCGCTTCTGTTGTCTCTGCCGGCGGTTGGACGTCCATTGTGTCTGATTGCTTCTGTGTCTGGCTATGAGGTGTGGGCGTCTCTGGTCACTCAGGGATCTCCAAACCCATCTCATCCCAGTCATCGGCAGGGAAAATGAGTCCAGGCGAGTGTGCCCCAAGAGGCGGTGGTGCAGCCCAAGGTGTAAGGTCTAGCAATCCGTCGTCAGGGTGTGGAGGAGCCTCTGAGTTGGCAGCTTCGGGAATCGGTACCTCTCCCGCGTGTCTCTACGCCATGACATCGGCCAGAGTTTCTTTGAGATCCAAGAGTTGGGGAGGAGGTTCTGCCACAATGCGTCACACCATGCACAGAAGAAGTTGTGAATGAATAACTTACTGCTAGGCCCTGGAGATGATACTCGTGACTGAATAGATACTGCGTGAGGCTTTGTAGTCGGAGGAGTACACACCCCATTCTGCACCATGCCAGAGGACGCAAGAGGACGTGGTTCACCGGCATTAGGGACAGACGCAGAGGTAAATGTGCTGGCCTCACGAGCATATGATGTGTCTGTCGTCGTCTGGATAGGTGGGGGGTCTGCTCATGACCAGTGATTCGTGAGCATACCAACCACAATGCTAATGATGGCCACGCACCTATAGCATTCGGCTTGCATGTCAAAAAAGGTGACTGACTAGGCACCCCCTCAAAAAGGATACTCACGCAGCGGTCGGGCATCGACTCTTCAGGCAGGGTAGTCGTCACGATGGGCAGCTCGTCGGTCACAAGCATATCGATTGGCTCTTCGATCAAATGGCTGCGCCGTGTACTGGCTTTGTGTACCAGACCCGAGTCGTGTTCCGTCGCCTTGACCTTGGAGTGCAACCGGGTGGGCGTCCTCACAGGAGGTGGCGATGGAAGTCTTTTGCTGCCCCCAAGCTGCTCGTTTGCAGGAACGTCGGGGGAATCTGTTACAAGTTGACCTGGCCCTGTTTATTTCTTTTCTCCACTTTACCTAGTTTAGTCTCGATGGATCGCTATCCATCTTGTCTGGCCTCACCCAGACCACTCTCGCGCAGCACATAGGTTGATACTCCCACGGACCGCATCTTCTTTTCATTTCCGACTAATGACCCCGCTGTCATTGTCGCTTCGGACCGCTCCGGTCACTCCTTTGTTTCATGATAATCTTTGATAGACAGCTGCTTCTGATCGACACTGATCAACAGATCCGCAGCAGATGTGACTCGTTTCAACTCGTCCCGAGTCCTTACGCTTCCCCGAGTCACATCTCCCTTCGTCCCGCATCGACCCATCTATTCCACGGGTTTCCATGACGTTCTATGACTCTAGTATATAAACCATAGTCTCTACGCCTGTACTCCCCAAGCTAGAGCTACTCAATCATATTCTTGAGATAACTCCTATGCTCGATCTCCCTACTATGGGATAAGACTTGTCCTCTTCGGACCCATCGAACCCTTCAACACTGAGCGTGCTCTCCGTGAGCAGATACCTCGCCTGAAGGATCTTAGTCGCACCGTAGCGTCAAGAACGCTGGTGCTTTCCTAGTCCCTAGAAATCCCCTTGAGTCTACGCTCGACCCTACCCGGGCCAAGCGTAACAAAAGCTCTAGCTTACCATGTCGCGGCTACCATCGAGTAGGCCCTCCTTCTCAGCCTGACCGCCACCAATCTCCACTTCTTGGAGAGCCACAGAATCACCAGACCCTGAGTCATCAGCCTCAGAATCATCGGACTCAGAAGCCGCTACTGCAGGCTCTGATAACCCCGACCTAGACCTCGAGCTATGCTCTCCCACCGAGGAAGCAGAATCCCAAGAACTCTCTAGACTACTGTCCCACCAGCTCTCAGCCGGCGCAGTTATCCCTCATAGCCCCACCCCACCATCACCGACACCGATCGCCCAGAGCGGTCATATATTCCCAGCCACGGCACCCCCGCCAGCACCCCAGCCCCAGACCCCAGTCATGGGAACTAAACCTACAGAAATCCGCCTGGGAGTCCCTGAGGACTTCGACGGAAACCTCACGAAAGCGAAACCCTGGCTTCGCTCGGTACAGTTGTACCTCTCGATCAACGCAGAAATCTATAACGACGATGCTAGGCGAATCGCCTATGCGCTATCCTTCATGAAGAAAGGCACGGCGTCCACATGGGCCCATACCTTCCGAGAATCCAAGATCTCCGGCGGAGGCTTCTCTCTTGGGAAGTGGTCCGACTTTGTCTCCGACTTTGAGGCCGTTTTCTCCCATTCAGAATCGACCACCAATGCTCTCACTTGGCTCGCCACCAAGCGAATGATCCCTGGAAAGAAGGGCGAGTATTCCCCTTCACTAGCTAACTACACTGCCCAATTCAGGTCCAAGGTGTCCGTCACAGGAGTAACCGATGATGTGGTTCTAGTCTCCTACTACTCTGCGGGAATACCCGAAGATCTGATGTTTGACGTTCTCCGAATGGAGAATCCCCCTACCAAGGTCGCCGACTGGTACAAGAAGGTGGCTCTCTTCGACTCACACCGCCGCCGAGCCCAAGGGATCGCGCAGCAGCACAAGAAACCTGGTACTTCGTACGTACCAGCTTATTCCAAGAAGGAGGAAAAGGACCCCGACGCCATGGACGTTGACGCTGTCCGACTTCCCCCCAAGCTCACTGAAGCCGAACAGCAGAAGTGTTTCAAGGAAGGCCGTTGCCTCCGATGTCGCCAGACTGGCCATATGGCCAAGGAGTGCAAGGTCTATGACTCGCCCAAGAACCCCAAGAAGACTCGCAAAGTAAGGAAGGATGACATGCCTGAGCTAGCTGACTGCGAAGAAGACGATGACGAAGTCGAGTCAGTAGCTAGGATCTCCTTCACCCGCAAGGATTTTTAGAACGGAGGACCCCGTCAACGCGGACTCCTCCTAGGTGTGCCAATGTACTAGTATCTGAGACTCGCAAATCTATGCAGATCCCAGTTCAACTCGTTGTACCTGTGCACTCTCTCAAAGCCGTTGACACCCGCGCCCTAATCGACAGTGGCGCTGATATCTCTTGCATAGACTGGGATTTCGTGCGAAAGCACAAACTCCCCACCACCCGACTTCCCAAACCCATCCCCGTTCGAAATGTCGACCAGTCCAGCAACTCTCACGGAGCCATCCGATTCACTTGCACCCTCTACGCCAACACCGGGGGAATCACTCAAAAGGTTCTCTTTCACGTCATGTCCTGTGGAAGCGAGAATGTCATCCTCGGACTTCCTTGGCTCCGCTCCACCAATCCGACCATCGATTGGGTTAGACAGACGATCGACATCCCTGAATCCTGCGATCAATCCAAGGTTCTTTTCCAGGAACATAACGTCGCTACCTCCGAACATAGCGACCGATTCAAGCGACCCAGTTTCGACTGGACCCCTCCACGACAAGTCAAGGTCAACTGCGTGGACCATGCCCGCCTCTACGAATATCTCGACGAAGAATCGGAGAGTGAGTTCTGTCAACGAGCTCACAATCACTATAGAATCGGTCAAATCCAACGGTGTGGATCGCGGTTCTACCCCCTTGGCTCTCTGGTCATTGCCAAGATCACTTCTGCTATGCAGTTAGCGCAAGCGGAGTTCAACAGGAAACCCGAGGTTACCCTCCCACCGGAGTATGAGCAGTTCCGAAAGGTGTTCGAAGAACGACCAATCGGACAACTTCCACCGGAACGGACTTACGACCACGAGATTAATCTTAAAGAAGGCTTTGAACCCAAGATCGGCAAGCTATATCCGCTATCTCCGCGTGAACGCGAAGCCACAGAAGCCTTCCTAGAAGAGAACCTCCGGTCCGGTGCCATCCGCCCATCGAATTCTCCCCAAGCATCGCCTTTCTTCTTTGTCCAGAAGAAAGAACTTGACACCAACGGCAACCCCAAGCTCCAGCCCTGCATGGACTACCGGAAACTTAACGACCAGACCATCCGAGACGCATATCCCCTACCGCGAATCGACGACCTCATCAACAAGGTGCAAGACGCTAAGGTCTTCACCAAATTCGACGTTCGGTGGGGCTACAACAACGTTCAGATCAAGGAAGGACACCAATGGAAAGGCGCCTTTCTCACTCACAAGGGCCTCTTCGAACCCATGGTCATGTTCTTTGGCATGACTAACTCCCCCGCTACGTTCCAACGATTCATGAATGATTCGTTCAGAGACATGATTTCCGAAGGATGGCTCGTCATCTATATGGACGACCTCCTCATTTTCTCCCCCGACGAAACGCTTCACACCGAACAAACAAAGCGAGTCCTCCAACGTATGGAAGAACTTGACCTTCACCTTCGCCTATCCAAATGTGCCTTCGCGATGGAACAGGTGGATTACCTTGGTATGATCCTTACCCCCGGAAAGCTCGCCATGGATCCCGTTAAGCTTGACGGGATCACCTCATGGCCGGCTCCAACCTCAGTCAAAGAAGTCCGGTCTTTTCTCGGATTCGCCAATTACTATCGGCAATTCATCCCGGACTACTCCACCATTGCTCGCCCACTCATAGACCTAACCAAGAAAACCCAACCCTGGCATTGGGATGAACCGCAGGAAGCCGCGTTCTGTCGTCTTAAGGAACTCTTCCTATCCAAGCCCGTTCTCCGACTCCCTGACCCCAGCGCACCGTTCGTCATCGCGACCGACGCCTCTGGCGTGGCCACGGGTGGCATATTACTCCAAACGGACGAGAACGGTGCCTGGCATCCCTGTTCTTACCTTTCCCAGTCGTTCTCCCCTGCAGAACGAAATTACGACATCCACGACCGCGAACTCCTCGCTATTATCCGCGCCCTGAAATCCTGGTGACACCTCCTCCATGGTGCCGCCTCACCGGTTCAGGTCTTCACTGACCATAAGAACCTCACCTACTTCCGTGCTCCCCAGAACCTTAATCGCCGCCAGGCCCGGTGGTTGCTGGACCTCGCGGACTTCGATTACAAAATGATCCACGTCCCCGGTTCCCTCCTCGCAGGTCCGGATGCCCTGTCACGATGACTGGACTTCCTCCACCATGCTCCAGACAACACTCAGACCATCTTACTCCCGGACTCCATCTTTGTCCGCCTTATCGACTCCGCACTCCGGGACCACATTAAGACCATGTCTAAAGACGACCCCCTCTACCTCCAGACCCTCCAAGCCTTCGATGGTTCCATTCCCCCCGCTTTTCGCTCCCGCCTCAGCG
>JBBPSV010000826.1:0-13332 GCA_038093795.1 Retiboletus fuscus
ATGAAATTCATGCAGTGCCTCATTGAGTGCATGTAAGGTTTCATCATAGAAGAAAACACTCTGTGCCAAGAAGATGAACTCTGTGATTGCATGAAGAGCATGAAGGACTTCCTTGGGGATTCCACCTGTGACCACAGCTGGTAACAGCTTTTTGAGGTCCCAGTGCTCCCTCTCTGATGTTTGCTTGAGGATAGAGATGCCATTCAGCCAATGCCATGTCCCAGTCCATGGTTGAAGGAGTGAGAGATGTCAATCAAGTTGTGGCCCACCAAGAATGTTGATCATCCAACAGAGGCAGTGGTTATAATAGAACTTGTGCCACTGGTGAAGAGCATCAGGGGTAAGGAAAATTGATGGGTACACATTATCCCAATCCACCTAGAATGGATGAACCACACCACTGAGGAAGAGGGAAAGATAATGTTTGTGGAATGTAGCAATGTTGCATGGATTGCAGACTCAGCAGGCTTCTCTGATGGCATCAAAGATGGCCTGTTGATGATAGGAGGAATAGGGAGTTGTATTGCCAAATGTCTCAATGGTGGCAGTAGAGATTGGAGAACTATTCAATGAGACACATGCAATTAGATACTGTTCTGGGAGGTCAGCAATCCAAGATATGTGAAATGACCAAACACCTTACTAGGGTGCTAAGTCTTCAAGGGGCCAAGTGAGGTGTGACTTGTAGCACTGGAGTGTAGGGGAAAACTCCAAGAGGACAAGACTGGGGTTCAGTTGAGTCTCTGGAGGCTTTATATACTATTCTAGGGTTTACACTTGTATACACTAGATCTATGATATGCTATGTTACAATGAGGACTAGGTGAGGACAGTGGATGGTAAGGCTATATACATGAGGGGGTGAAGGGAGTTGGTAGGTAAACATGAGTAGGGTGGACTCATGTAGGGTAGTGTACAATGAGGTAGCCTAGAGTGACATGAGGAGGTCTAGACTTACATGTGTAGGCCATGAGTTACTAGCATGGTGGTCTAGGCTTGAGCATGTAGCTTTCCTGGTAATAGATAGGGGCTATATGCGAAAGTTACTGTAGAAAGCTAGGATAGAAGAAGGAGAAAAATACTATGATATCTTAAGGTCTGTAACAATATGAGAGGAGTGTGAATCAATCAAAGAAGGCTGTTAGGGTCGGACATAGTTACACCATGCATTTCAGCCGTCTTTAAATTGCACATCATGATTGAGATTGCAAAATGGTAAATGTGTACAGACAGGATCAACTGGACAGCCAGAGAAATACCCAAAAACTTTGGAATTGGGAGATATGCAGTCAATGCAAAGGCATGAGAAGTTGCTTTCATGTGGACATTAGCATGAATATTGGCTAGGGAGAGTAAGAGGGGGTGCATTTCCTTGTTACCTGATCCAAGCATCAGAGGCATCTTGTCAGAAGTCCTGATGACACCAATGAAGGAGTGGCCATTGGGTAGTGAGCTCTGGGCAGTGTCATTTAGTTTTGTAATAATAGATCTCTTATTGACTCACCCAGATATTCCAAGCATGATCAGCACTCATGAATTCACCATAGACTCACTCTTTGCCAGCAGGCCCTTGCTCAAATTCACAATAAGGGTGGAAGTCTATATGTGATGCAAATGCAGGGTTCCAAAAAAGATGCTGAATGATCTTGAGTCCATTCCACTAATACAGGGTGATTGTTTGTTTTATTTTGTATGGTCCTACCTTGATACATTGGTAGTGTCATTGCAGCACTTCTGGCAGGGATTCTATTCATCCATGTAGATCCTTTGCTGAGTGAAAGGAGATAGGGTACTTTTTATTCTATACATGTATCAGATACTGTGTCCACATCAGTGAACTGACCTTTACACAGCCACATTTGGTTGAAAGTGTTTGGCTTACTACACAACCACATTTGTATATATGGTCACAAAAATTTGCTCAGAAGCTTATATATATATAATGGTCCATAAAATTTTTATCCAATATTAATATTGAAATTGTTGAGTTATATTTCTCCTATTTTTCTATACAGATCTATATTACTAGGTATCTCTCTGTAATGCTCTGTGGTATCTGTGTAGGTCTACCAATACAAGGGTTGGTTTGCTGATGCAAATATATGCCCAGTCACATACATGCTACAACCACAGGTATTGATTGATTTCTTTCATAGAGAGCAAACCAGTAGACAGCCAGTAAGCAAGTTCCCATTTGCACTTCAAAGCAAATGGATAATAAATATTTTCTATATTGTGCATGGCAGTGTATTTGTCTTCATCCATCAATTGAAGATGGTTTCTGCCCCCAGGTAGAGTGACACTGGATTTGAAGTGATACTGCTGTGTGCAATGCAAGGCTGAGGGTACAAGATCCTCCTCATCTAGGCTGGGTAAATCCATGAGCCCCTCTGTGAACCCAGAGGCAGAAAAAGGCTGCTTATTAGTATTGTCAGTGGATGGATCAGCATCAGGGTTCCATCTGGTACAAACTTTAAATCAACTAGGTTAACAAGAGCCTCTCAGCATGACTGCAGCTTACTATTGTGTGCTGCATCTGGGTCTTCATTATACTCCTCATCCTCTCTTTGCATTTGTTCTAGGTCAGGTAAAGAGGTCTCTTGAAACCACCACCATCCACAGATATTCAACAAAAGGTGATTTACAATAGTGTTTTCATTGGAGAACTCCACTGAGCAAGTGAGGCAAAAGAAGGAGGCCAGGATTTCATCAGATAGATTCAGTGCTCCAATTTCATCAAGGAGATTCAACATTCCAGCAGAGTCCATCATGGGTGGCAGTCTTAAAATTGTCATGATTAGTGACTTGCCATGATGCTGTGCATACTGCTTACTAAGCTCTCCAGCTCAAACATTAACTTGACTCACAACCTCACCTCAAGTGCTTGTCTCAATGCTGCTCCTTGACTTGTGATGTCTACCAAAGTTCTCTGCTTCAGGCTCTTTATCATCAACCCCACCCATTATTCACAGCACCCTGTTATTGTCTAAAGTCACATCATCTAGTCCTCCTTCATCAAAGATGGCAGCATGATCCACCACAGGATGAACTATGATACCAACAACCCTACCATCATCAAAAGCAATTCCTACCAGCCCTGCTACTGACATTCCTTCACCTGCAACCACAGAAGTGAACCCTCATAGTATGTCTCCCCTAAAGCACAGCTATCACCAATATATCCTACCTTCAGATGATACAGACAAGGTGCTTCATAAGAAGTTCAAACCATTGTTGACATCAGTAGGAATAAATTCTGAACATTTTTATAATTAACCATAATCCATTGCAGATTTCAGTGAGAAGAAACCCAGAGATCAATGACCTCCATTCAATGCATCTGTTGAAGCTTGCATGAGCAAGTCATGCCATATTTGCAGCATATGCAAGATATCAATGTCTTTGCTTGAAGGAACTTGAGATTGTTCATTCAATAGTGGTGGACAAATACAAGGAAGCAAAGGCCCTATCAAAGAAGGCTGAATAGTAGGCTGGTGATGTCAAACACACCCTAGAACATGATGGCTATGGGTTAATTGATTGATATGGAGGTTTGGATTTCCCTGGGCTTACAATCCCATATATCCATCTATCCCTCACAGTCCATCACAATCCAAGTCTACCATTTCCAGTCCAATGTCCAGATCCTTAGTCTGATGTTTCTAGTCCAATGCTCAGTCCAGAATTTTTATTCCAAAGCTCCAGACTCATTTCCTTCACTTCAGAACTACTCTTGGATGATATCTAAGGCTTTTCCTATCTTTTGGTGATCTCCTTGAATACTTACAGACCTTATTAGAGTCTATTTCACTCATTTAGGACTTTTCCTTTTATTTCATACATTGCTTAGTACCACTCCAGACTTCTCTGGACTGCTTAAACCATGTACCTAGGATTACCTAAAAAAGTTTCCATCTCATTAGATTCTCACCACATCTTGTCCATTGCTCATTATCATCCAAAATCACTATTCTCAATCATTCACAACTTTCTGACCACTCATTTTTCAGTTCAGACCTTCGGACCAATCATTCCTATCACCTTTCCAGTCCAGCATACCTTCAGACTAAGCTTTTTCTCACTGGGAATCATCATTCAGACACATCTCCTACCTTCCTTTGTTACAGAATCCTTTTAGGGATGAACATATCATTGTCCTTCTTCAATATCCTTCAACCTCCAGACTGGACTACTCCAACCAGAGTCCTTCATAGGTGCATTGAGAAAATTTTTGTTGTTTACATTGAATCTCCTGTTTGTTTCCTAAGAGAGATAATGACAATGCTGGCAGTGAAGAATTGGATGACAGTTCCTTGGATTGGAGTGCTCATGATCTTTCCCAGCAAGCTGGATCCCCAATCCCCTCTTCTGATATCTCCCAGAATTAATTTGTTGCAGTATCACTACTTATTAGTTTCCAAGATGTGTACTACCTTGTGAAACCAACACTATGTACCCATAACTCACAACCTGTAACTCACATGTGTCACAAGAAGCCTGCCTGATTACATGCTGGAGCATACTGATGATCCCCCTAGATCTAGCAATTCCTGATTCCTTCCTCCTTAGTCCATCACTGATCCTACCACCAGTCAATTTTGATCATGACTCATCTTTACCACATCATTTGAATCCCAATTCATCCATGCTGCAACAAGCAAGGCTCCTCATGCAGTCTTCTTTGACAAAATCACTTACAAAATGGGCGACAACTCATTCAATCCATGCCAATCAATGGGTCATCCCAAACTCCAATGCAGCAATGTGACTTGAGAAGTACACCTGCATGCTTGTTTTTGGAAACACTGCACACTGACTCATATCAATGATGTGAGATCTTCTCACATGGTGGTGGTGTTGTTTGATGGTTAAAAGGTGGTCAGGAGGTCCAATCAACATTATCAGCCTCTTCTCACCCCCATGCCCCATGTTGGATCAAGCCATCACTGCCATGTGTCACCAACTACTGCCAATCCACACATCCCCACATTTGTTGGGACTTCATTCACCATTCCTCCAGTATCTACCCAGCTACTAGTTGAGTAACCTGCTGCTACATTCAAGCCTGAGTTACCTGCACACAACTCTGTGACCACCAAAGAGTGACTTCAAGCTGCAGACCAGATAATACAGGTAAGTTACTAACTATGTATCAACAGTAACTTTACTCATAATCCACAGTAGAAAAGCAGCATGGGAAATGACATACTCAACTATTACCAGCAACAGTGTGGAACCTTTAATCTATCTTCTCAAGATTGACTTCATGCATTTGCTCAATCAATATACCCTCAACTGTCCTGTACCCCATCCTTCTCAACATCATACTCCACCAGCCAACTTTCAGTTCCCCATGTTGGCAGTACAGATGGAAGCACCTGTCCACATGGCACCCACAAGATGCCACCATCCCTTAGCTCATATGATCAGTCAACACAAGAAGTCCTCAAGTATGTATTCCAGGTCCTGGTCAATGACATGGTATTGTCCACTGGCTGGCTCTACCATGAAGACACAGCTCCATTACAAAGAATAAACTGCAAAGAAAACCTCACCATGGCTTGTAGTAAACTGGGACACAGTATATCATCCCTTTTATTCTTTTCCTTTGATTAATGCAACTACATCAGCAGTTGCATTCAATCACAATATTGAATTACTCATAAGTAGTAAGTTACATTGGCTACTATTTTTACTAACTAAATAGCATTGTGGCTTCAAGCAGGGCTCACCAAACTCCACTCAAAGGTAGCTTCTTTTGCTGAGCCCTATGCTCATCAATATCTACAGTACCTGGATCCTGTGATCATCCATGATCAAGAGACATTGAACTACTGGAAGAAGGTTTGAGTTTGGATGATCACTGATCAATCTGATCATATGCAGTTTTTCCTTCACCAACATGATGAGCATGTAAGAGTTTTTTCTTTCTCACTGCACTGCAAATGTAGACTAATATACCTTGTAGGGGAACATCATTTGCTACTTCAGCAATAAAATATTTGAACACTTTCATCAAGAATTCTGGTATATAGATGTGTTGTCCCCTTTCAGGGAATTCAAAGCTAGCTACCAGACAACACTGCCACCAATGCCTGCCCTGTTGGGTACTGCCATGCATAATCTACAGTGAGCAACAAAACTGATGCAATGTTTGCATTATTTTGATTGTCAAGTAAATATCTGGTGAAGTGTTGATGCTAGACCCCCTAACCTAGGTATCAATAAAAAGCCCTAATCGAGGGCTTTTAGATGGTATATAGGTTGATTAAGTAATTCTTTCCAAATCAGGAGATATTCCAGACTTAGTGAAGAGTACTCATTGTATCAGTTTTGTTGCTGACACTCTAAAGTATGGGAACTGTATGTTGCAAGGGGATATTACATAACAATTGTGTCACATAATATGTCATAGGTCTACCATGATACAAACAAACACAAACACAAACATTTTTCCCACAATGGCCATCATGAAATTGCTCTCTGTTGAGTAAATCCACAATACTCCCTCTGTCTTGGAATTGGGTTGCTCACCCCATCAAATTGCTTATTCTACTGGTCTCAACCAAGCTACTATTAGTAGACTATGGTTCAAACAAATTTTTAACCTACCCAAAGCTTCTGGTGGTCATTCTTCCATCATTTCTTTTACTAACATATGTCATGTCATGTGTCTTATTGGATCTGAAAGGGTTAAAAATGCAGTCCAGGTCACCAAAACACTTCAAGATGTGAAGAACCATTGCAGCTCCCCTTAAACTATTCATTGTCAGTTGGAACAGCTGGTATGAAGTCTGTGGTAAAGCAAAAATACCTCCTCTTGCCTAGTATAATAGAAGAACAAGCATGGATGTTGCTGTAAGCCATCAGGATTAGACTGTCCATGACTCAAAGTGAGTTATATGGTCATATTAGACCTAAGTTCATTACACTGGGATAGATGGTAGGAATTGGACTTGGAAAAAGACCCTACTGATTGTTCTTCTACACCACTAGGCAAGTAGAGGATGTTTTTGCTTCATCACAGACTTCATACCAGCTGTTCCAACTGATGATGAATAGTTTAAGGGGAGCTGCAATGGTTCTTCACATCTTGAAGTGTTTTGGTGACCTGGACTGCATTTTTAACCCTTTCAGATCCAATAAGACACATGACATGACATATGTTAGTAAAAGAAATGATGGAAGAATGACCACCAGAAGCTTTGGGTAGGTTAAAAATTTGTTTGAACCATAGTCTACTAATAGTAGCTTGGTTGAGACCAGTAGAATAAGCAATTTGATGGGGTGAGCAATCCAATTCCAAGACAGAGGAAGTATTGTGGATTTACTCAACAGAGAGCAATTTCATGATGGCCATTGTGGGAAAAATGTTTGTGTTTGTGTTTGTTTGTATTATGGTAGACCTATGACACATTATGTGACACAATTATTATGTAATATCCCCTTGCAACATACAGTTCCCATACTTTAGAGTGTTAGCAACAAAACTGATACAATGAGTACTCTTCACTAAGTCTGGAATATCTCCTGATTTGGAAAGAATTACTTAATCAACCTATATACCATCTAAAAGCCCTCGATTAGGGCTTTCTATTGATACCTAGGTTAGGGGGTCTAGCATCAACACTTCACCAGATATTTACTTGACAATCAAAATGATGCAAACATTGCATCAGTTTTGTTGCTCACTGTAGATTATGCATGGCAGTACCCAACAGGGCAAGCATTGGTGGCAGTGTTGTCTGGTAGCTAGCTTTGAATTTCCTGAAAGGGAACAACACATCTGTATACCAGAATTCTTGATGGAAGTGTTCAAATATTTCATTGCTGAAGTAGCAAATGATGTTCCCCTACAAGGTATATTAGTCTACATTTGCAGTGCAGTGAGAAAGAAAAAACTCTTACATGCTCATCATGTTGGTGAAGGAAAAACTGCATATGATCAGATTGATCAGTGATCATCCAAACCCAAACCTTCTTCCAGCAGTTCAATGTCTCTTGATCATGGATGATCACAGGATCCAGGTACTGTAGATATTGATGAGCATAGGGCTCAGCAAAAGAAGCTACCTTTGAGTGGAGTTTGGTGAGCCCTGCTTGAAGCCACAACACTATTTAGTTAGTAAAAATAGTAGCCAATGTAACTTACTACTTATGAGTAATTCAATATTGTGATTGAATGCAACTGCTGATGTAGTTGCATTAATCAAAGGAAAAGAATAAAAGGGATGATATACTGTGTCCCAGTTTACTACAAGCCATGGTGAGGTTTTCTTTGCAGTTTATTCTTTGTAATAGAGCTGTGTCTTCATGGTAGAGCCAGCCAGTGGACAATACCATGTCATTGACCAGGGCCTGGCATACATACTTGAGGACTTCTTGTGTTGACTGATCATATGAGCTAAGGGATGGTGGCATCTTGTGGATGCCATGTGGACAGGTGCTTCCATCTGTACTACCAACATGGGGAACTGAAAGTTGGCTGGTGGAGTACGATGTTGAGAAGGATGGGGTACAGGACAGTTGAGGGTATATTGATTGAGCAAATGCATGAAGTCAATCTTGAGAAGATAGATTAAAGGTTCCACACTGTTGCTGGTAATAGTTGAGTATGTCATTTTCCATGCTGCTTTTCTACTGTGGATTATGAGTAAAGTTACTGTTGATACATAGTTAGTAACTTACCTGTATTATCTGGTCTGCAGCTTGAAGTCACTCTTTGGTGGTCGCAGAGTTGGGTGCAGGTAACTCAGGCTTGAATGTAGCAGCAGGTTGCTCAACTAGTAGCTGGGTAGATACTGGAGGAATGGTGAATGAAGTCCCAACAAATGTGGGGATGTGTGGGTTGGCAGTAGTTGGTGACACATGGCAGTGATGACTTGATCCAACATGGAGCATGGGGGTGAGAAGAGGCTGATGATGTTGATTGGACCTCCTGACCACCTTTTAACCATCAAACAACACCACCACCATGTGAGAAGATCTCACATCATTGATATGAGTCAGTGTGCAGTGTTTCCAAAAACAAGCATGCAGGTGTACTTCTCAAGTCACATTGCTGCATTGGAGTTTGGGATGACCCATTGATTGGCATGGATTGAATGAGTTGCTGCTCATTTTGTAAGTGATTTTGTCAAAGAAGACTGCATGAGGAGCCTTGCTTGTTGCAGCATGGATGAATTGGGATTCAAATAATGTGGTAAAGATGAGTCATGATCAAAATTGACTGGTGGTAGGATCAGTGATGGACTAAGGAGGAAGGGATCAGGAATTGCTAGATCTAGGGGGATCATCAGTATGCTCCAGCATGTAATCAGGCAGGCTTCTTGTGACACATGTGAGCCACAGGTTGTGAGTCATGGGTACATAGTGTTGGTTTCACAAGGTAGTACACATCTTGGAAACTAATAAATAGTGATACTGCAACAAATTAATTCTGGGAGATATCAGAAGAGGGGATTGGGGATCCAGCTTGCTGGGAAAGATCATGAGCACTCCAATCCAAGGAACTATCATCCAATTCTTCACTGCCAGCATTGTCATTATCTCTCTTAGGAAACAAACAGGAGATTCAATGTAAACAACAAAAATTTCCTCAATGCACCTATGAAGGACTCTGGTTGGAGTAGTCCAGTCTGGAGGTTGAAGGATATTGAAGAAGGACAATGATATGTTCATCCCTAAAGGGATTCTCTAACAAAGGAAGGTAGGAGATGTGTCTGAATGATGATTCCCAGTGAGAAAAAGCTTAGTCTGAAGGTATGCTGGACTGGAAAGGTGATAGGAATGATTGGTCCGAAGGTCTGAACTGAAAAATGAGTGGTCAGAAAGTTGTGAATGATTGAGAATAGTGATTTTGGATGATAATGAGCAATGGACAAAATATGGTGAGAATCTAATGAGATGGAAACTTTTTTAGGTAATCCTAGGTACATGGTTTAAGCAGTCCAGAGAAGTCTGGAGTAGTACTAAGCAATGTATGAAATAAAAGGAAAAGTCCTAAATGAGTGAAATAGACTCTAATGAGGTCTGTAAGTATTCAAGGAGATCACCAAAAGACAGGAAAAGCCTTAGACATCATCCAAGAGTAGTTCTGAAGTGAAGGAAATGAGTCTGGAGCTTTGGAATAAAAATTCTGGACTGAGCATTGGACTAGAAACATCAGACTAAGGATCTGGACATTGGACTGGAAATGGTAGACTTGGATTGTGATGGACTGTGAGGGATAGATGGATATATGGGATTGTAAGCCCAGGGAAATCCAAACCTCCATATCAATCAATTAACCCATAGCCATCATGTTCTAGGGTGTGTTTGACATCACCAGCCTGCTATTCAGCCTCCTTTGATAGGGCCTTTGCTTCCTTGTATTTGTCCACCACCATTGAATGGACAATCTCAAGTTCCTTCAAGCAAAGACATTGATATCTTGCATATGCTGCAAATATGGCATGACTTGCTCATGCAAGCTTCAACAGATGCATTGAATGGAGGTCATTGATCTCTGGGTTTCTTCTCACTGAAATCTGCAATGGATTATGGTTAATTATAAAAATGTTCAGAATTTATTCCTACTGATGTCAACAATGGTTTGAACTTCTTATGAAGCACCTTGTCTGTATCATCTGAAGGTAGGATATATTAGTGATAGCTGTGCTTTAGGGGAGACATACTATGAGGGTTCACTTCTGTGGTTGCAGGTGAAGGAATGTCAGTAGCAGGGCTGGTAGGAATTGCTTTTGATGATGGTAGGGTTGTTGGTGTCATAGTTCATCCTGTGGTGGATCATGCTGCTATCTTTGATGAAGGAGGACTAAATGATGTGACTTTAGACAATAACAGGGTGCTGTGAATAATGGGTGGGCTTGATGATAAAGAGCCTGAAGCAGAGAACTTTGGTAGACATCATGAGTCAAGGAGCAGCATTGAGACAAGCACTTGAGGTGAGGTTGTGAGTCAAGTTAATGTTTGAGCTGGAGAGCTTAGTAAGCAGTATGCACAGCATCATGGCAAGTCACTAATCATGACAATTTGAAGACTGCCACCCATGATGGACTCTGCTGGAATGTTGAATCTCTTTGATGAAATTGGAGCACTGAATCTATCTGATGAAATCCTGGCCTCCTTCTTTTGCCCCACTTGCTCAGTGGAGTTCTCCAATGAAAACACTATTGTAAATCACCTTTTGTTGAATATCTGTGGATGGTGGTGGTTTCAAGAGACCTCTTTACCTGACCTAGAACAAATGCAAAGAGAGGGTAAGGAGTATAATGAAGACCCAGATGCAGCACACAATAGTAAGCTGCAGTCATTCTGAGAGGCTCTTGTTAACCTAGTTGATTTAAAGTTTGTACCAGATGGGACCCTGATGCTGATCCATCCACTGACAATACTAATAAGCAGCCTTTTTCTGCCTCTGGGTTCACAGAGGGGCTCATGGATTTACCTAGCCTAGATGAGGAGGATCTTGTACCCTCAGCCTTGCATTGCACACAGCAGCATCACTTCAAATCCAGTGTCACTCTACCTGGGGGCAGAAACCATCTTCAATTGATGGATGAAGACAAATACACTGCCATGCACAATATAGAAAATATTTATTATCCATTTGCTTTGAAGTGTGAATGGGAACTTGCTTACTGGCTGTCTACTGGTTTGCTCTCTATAAAAGAAATCAATCAATACCTGTGGTTGTAGCATGTATGTGACTGGGCATATATTTGCATCAGCAAACCAACCCTTGTATTGGCAGACCTACACAGATACCACAGAGCATTACAGAGAGGTACCTAGTAATATAGATCTGTATAGAAAAATAGGAGAAATGTAACTCAACAATTTCAATATTAATATTGGATAAAAATTTTATGGACCATTATATATATATAAGCTTCTGAGCAAATTTTTGTGACCATATATACAAATGTGGTTGTATAGTAAGCCAAACACTTTCAACCAAATGTGGCTGTGTAAAGGTCTGTTCACTGATGTGGACACAGTATCTGATACATGTATAGAATAAAAAGTACCCTATCTCCTTTCACTCAGCAAAGGATCTACATGGATGAATAGAATCCCTGCCAGAAGTGCTGCAATGGCACTGCCAATGTATTAAGGTAGGACCATACAAAATAAAACAATCAATCACCCTGTACTAGTGGAATGGACTCAAGATCATTCAGCATCTTTTTTGGAACCCTGCATTTGCATCATACATAGACTTCCACCCTTATTGTGAATTTGAGCAAGGGCCTGCTGGCAAAGAGTGAGTCTATGGTGAATTCATGAGTGCTGATCATGCTTGGAATATCTGGGTGAGTCAATAAGAGATCTATTATTACAAAACTAAATGACACTGCCCAGAGCTCACTACCCAATGACCACTCCTTCATTGGTGTCATCAGGACTTCTGACAAGATGCCTCTGATGCTTGGATCAGGTAACAAGGAAATGCACCCCTTCTTACTCTCCCTAGCCAATATTCATGCTAATGTCCACATGAAAGCAACTTCTCATGCCTTTGCATTGACTGCATATCTTCCAATTCCAAAGTTTTTGGATATTTCTCTGGCTGTCCAGTTGGTCCTGTCTGTACACATTTATCATTTTGCAATCTCAATCATGATGTGCAATTTAAAGACAGCTAAAATGCATGGTGTAACTATGTCAGACCCTAACAGCCTTCTTTGATTGATTCACACTCCTCTCATATCTTGGATTGCTGACCTCTCAGAACAGTATCTAATTGCATGTGTCTCATTGAATAGTTCTCTAATCTCTACTGCCACCATTGAGACATTTGGTAATACAACTCCCTGTTCCTCCTATCATCAACAGGCCATCCTTGATGCCATCAGAGAAGCCTGCTGAGTCTGCAATCCATGCAACATTGCTATGTTCCACAAACATTATCTTTCCCTCTTCCTCAGTGGTGTGGTTCATCCATTCTAGGTGGATTGGGATAATGTGTACCCATCAATCTTCCTCACCCCTGATGCTCTTCACCAGTGGCACAAGTTCTATTATAACCACTGCCTCTGTTGGATGATCAACATTCTTGGTGGGCCACAACTTGATTGACATCTCTTACTCCTTCAATCATGGACTGGGACATGGCATTGGCTGAATGGCATCTCTATCCTCAAGCAAACATCAGAGAGGGAGCACTGGGACCTTGAAAAGCTGTTACCAGCTGTGGTCATAGGTGGAATCCCCAAGGAAGTCCTTCATGCTCTTCATGCAATCACAGAGTTCATCTTCTTGGCACAGAGTGTTTTCTTCTATGATGAAACCTTACATGCACTCAATGAGGCACTGCATGAATTTCAT
>JBBPSV010000827.1:0-13318 GCA_038093795.1 Retiboletus fuscus
TTCTACGATTCACGTATATAAACCGTAGTTTCTTCGCTTGTACTCCCTAAGCTAGAGCTACTCAATCATACTCTTGAGATAACTCCTACGCTCGATCTCCCAAGACTGGGATAAGATTCGTCCTCCTTGGACTCATCGTATCCTTCGACGCTGAGCGTGCTCTTCGTGAGCAGATACCTTGCCCGAAGGCTCTTAGTCGTACCGTAGCGTCAAGAACGCTGGTACTATCCTCGTCCCAGAACTCCCCTTGAGTCTACGCTCGACCCTGCCCGGGCCAAGCGTAACAGCCGATAGGAGGTATGAGCGGATGCGGCGGGCTATGAGACGGAGCTGGGTAGAAAAGAACTCGGACTGGGCGTTTGCGGAGGTAAAGGAGGCGATGGGGTCGAGACGAGAGACCTGTAAAAATGCTAAGTACAAAGATTCTAAGGGAGAGTCTACGTCTAAGTGGGCCTGCATAGTAGCGGCCAGGCAAGAGTCTCGGAGGCGGGTCTGGAGCAGTTGTCCGGACTCGCATGACAATGGGTCGGAGCGGAGGGTGTAAGCGAAGCAGGGTACATTGACGGATAAGATGGTCTTTGGCTTCTCTTCCTCACTGAGGACAGAGGGCCATGGCAAGGGGGTGGTGTTCCACCCAGGGGAGGCTTCGGTACTGAAGCAAGTATCGGCAAGGACCATGGGGGGGTGTATAGTGGGAACAGAGAGTTCCCGGGCTAATGGGGAGGTGTCATCGACTCCCTCAAGGGACGGGAGAGCGGAGTCAGCAAAGGTGACGGAAGACTCGGTGAGAGAAGACTCGGTGGAAGGGGAGTAAGACATGCTAGCAAGGATATGAAGGTTGTTTAGAGCTCGGTTGGTGATTCTCACGTAGAGACCAGCGCGTAGAGTTCTAAGGAGGGAAAGCCTTAGGGTGAAGCTTCTTATAGCTTCGAAGGACTGCTTGGGCATGTTTGAACTCCCGTTCTGGGAGCCAGGTGTCGTCGGAGGCGGTGAAACCGTGCCATCGGACTAGGAACTGTCAGTTGACAGCAGAGCCCTGGTGTCGTACGATCTTTTTGATTTCATACTGTTCTTCGCCATCGATAAGGTCAGGAGGGGGTGATGGGAAGTTGGGGCCGTGCACGGGATTCTCCTTGTACGGGGTGAGAAGAGAGGCGTGGAAGACTGGGTGTATTTTCCACGTCTTAGGGAGGCGGAGTTGATACGTGATCGGGGACAGTACCCTGACTATGGTAAAAGGTCCTTCACGTTTCGGGGCAAATTTCGGGTGAGTCAGATTCCGTTTCAAATTTCTGGCCTCGAGCCAGACCTGATCACCTTTTTCGAACGGAGTGAAATTCTTCTTGTTCCGGGAAGCCATGACTTGCCTGGCTAGCTTGTGCGCAGCAAGGGCTTCTTGACGGGCAGCGGTAAGTTCCTTGATATGATCTTCCATGGTGGGAAGGTCCGTGAGTGGGAGGACGGTGGGGATCGGAGTAGGTTCGTATCCCATCATTAGGTAAAACGGGGATTTACCAGTGACGGAATGAGGGCGGTGATTGTGAGCAAATTCGGCGTGGATCAGCCAATCAGCCCACGTGGTGGGGTTGTTCCCCGCAAAGATCCGCAGGTAAGTCTCGAGTTCCTGATTGATCCGCTCGGTCTCTCCATCAGTCTGAGGGTGATACGCAGTTGATAAGGCAAGGGAACATCCGAGAAGCCTACCGAGTTCTTTCGCGAAGCGAGAAGTGAATTGGGGGCCTCGATTGGAGATGATCTTCTCGTAGAGGCCGAATCTGGGGTAAACCTTTTTGAAATAAAGGACGGCAACATCCTCCGCCGAGGCAGTCTTAGTGGTGGGGCAGAAAATAGCCCCCTTCGAAGATGCACAGTCGGCCCAGACTATAACAGCCGTGAAACCGTTGGACTCGGGAAGATCCGTGATCATGTCACAGGAGATCTGCTGGAAGGGGCGAGTGGCAGTGGACTTGTTGGGGGTGAGCGGGGGAGTCATGGGGTGCGTGTTGACCTTGTGTTGCTGACACAGGGCACAGCCCTCGACATACTTGCGAACGTACTGGGCCAGACCAGGCCACCAGAACTTGCTCGCAACGAGCTGTCGAGTCTTGAGAAAGCCTGGGTGTCCAGCGGACTCGTGGTCATGGCAGCGCTGTAGGATGGATTTGCGGAGGCCACTGACGGGGGGAATATAGACGCGTCCTTGGTAGGTGAGGACGCCTTCGTGGAGCTGCCAGTCGCTGAGGCAGGAGCGAAAGGCAGGGGGAATGGAGCCGTCAAAGGCTTGGAGGGTCTGGAGGTATAGGGGGTCGTCTTTAGAAGTAGACTTAATGTGGTCCCGGAGTGCAGAGTCGATGAGGCGGACAAAGATAGAGTCCGGGAGTAAGATGGTCTGAGTGTTGTCCGGGGCATGGCGGAGGAAGTCCGGTCGTTGTGACAGGGCGTCGGGACCTGCGAGGAGGGAACCGGGCACGTGGATCATTTTGTAATCGAAGTCTGCGAGATCCAGCAACCAACGGGCTTGGCGGCGATTAAGGTTCTGGGGAGCGCGGAAGTAGGTGAGGTTCTTATGGTCAGTGAAGACCTGAACCGGTGAGGCGGCACCGTGGAGGAGGTGTCGCCAAGACTTCAGGGCGCGGATAATAGCGAGGAGCTCGCGGTCGTGGATGTCGTAATTTCGTTCTGCAGGGGAGAACGACTGGGAAAGGTAAGAACAGGGATGCCAGGCACCGTTCTCGTCTGTTTGGAGTAAGATGCCACCCGTGGCCACGCCAGAGGCGTCAGTCGCGATGGCGAACGGTGCGCTGGGGTCGGGGAGTCGGAGGACAGGCTTAGATAGGAAGAGTTCCTTAAGGTGACGGAACGCAGTTTCTTGCGGTTCATCCCAATGCCAGGGTTGGGTCTTCTTGGTTAGGTCTATGAGCGGGCGAGCAATGGTGGAATAGTCCGGGATGAATTGCCGATAATAGTTGGCGAATCCGAGGAAAGACCGGACTTCTTTGACTGAGGTCGGAGCCGGCCATGAGGTGATCCCGTCAAGCTTGACAGGATCCATGGCGAGTTTTCCAGGCGAGAGGATCATTCCGAGGTAGTCTACCTGTTCCGTTGCGAAGGCACACTTGGACAGGCAAAGGTGGAGGTCGAGCTCTTCCATACGCTGGAGAACTCGCTTGGTTCGTTCTGTGTGGAGTGATTCGTCAGGGGAAAAGATAAGGAGGTCGTCCATGTAGATGACGAGCCATCCTTCGGAAATCATGTCTCTGAACGAATCATTCATGAAACGTTGGAACGTGGCAGGGGAGTTAGTCATGCCAAAGAACATGACCATAGGTTCAAAGAGGCCCTTGTGGGTGAGGAAGGCGCCTTTCCATTGATGTCCTTCCTTGATCCGAACGTTGTTGTAGCCCCACCGGACATCAAACTTGGTAAAGACCTTAGCGTCTTGCACCTTGTTGATGAGGTCGTCGATCCGCAGTAGGGGATATGCGTCTCGGATAGTCTGATCGTTGAGTTTCCGGTAATCCATGCAGGGCCGGAGCTTGGGATTGCCGTTGGCATCAAGTTCTTTCTTCTGGACGAAGAAGAAAGGGGATGCTTGGGGGGAGTTCAAGGGGCAGATGGCACCGGACTGGAGATTCTCTTCTAGGAAGGCTTTGGTGGCTTCTCGTTCGCGCGGGGATAGCGGATATAGCTTGCCTATCTTGGGTTCGAAGCCTTCTTTAAGGTTGATCTCGTGGTCATAAGTCCGTTCCGGTGGGAGTTGTCCGATTGGTCGTTCTTCAAACACCTTTCGGAATTGCTCATACTCCGCTGGGAGGGTGACCTCGGGTTTCTTGTTGAATTCCGCTTGTGCGAGCTGCATAGCGGAAGTGATCTTGGCGATAACTGGAGAGCCTAAGGGGTAGAACCGCGATCCACACCGTTGGATCTGGCCGATTCTATAGTGGTCGTGAGCTTGTTGACAGAACTCACTCTCCGATTCTTCGTCGAGATATTCATAGAGGCGTGCGTGGTCAACACAATTGACCTTGACTTGTCGTGGGGGGGTCCAGTCGAAGCTGGGTTGCTTGAATCGGTCGCTATGTTCGGAGGTAGCGACATTATGTTCCTGAAAAAGAACCTTGGATTGATCGCAGGATTCGGGGATGTCGATCGTCTGTCTAACCCAGTCGATACTCGGGTTGGTGGAGCGGAGCCAGGGGAGTCCGAGGATGACGTTCTCGCTTCCACAGGACATGACGTGAAAGAGAACTTTCTGAGTGATTCCCCCGGTGTTAGCGTAAAGGGTGCAAGTGAATCGGATGGCTCCGTGCGAGTTACTGGATTGGTCGACGTTTCGAACGGGGATGGGTTTTGGAAGTCGGGTGGTGGGGAGTTTGTGCTTTCGCACGAAATCCCAGTCTATGCAAGAGATATCGGTGCCACTGTTGATCAGGGTGTGGGTGTCAACGGCTTTGAGGGAGTGCACGGGTACAATGAGTTGAACTGGGATCTGCATGGATTTGCGAGTCTCAGATACTAGTACATTGGCACATCTAGGAGGAGTCCGCGTTGACAGGGTCCTCCGCTCTAAAAATCCTTGCGGGAGAAGGAGATTCTAGCTACTGACTCGACTTCATCATCATCGTCTTCGCAGTCAGCTAGCTCAGGGAGGTCATCCTTCTTCACCTTATGGGTCTTCTTGGGGTTCTTGGGCGAGTCGTAGACCTTGCACTCCTTTGCCATATGGCCGGTCTGGCAGCATCGGAGGCAACGGCCTTCCTTGAAACACTTCTGCCTTTCGGCTTCAGTGAGCTTAGGGGGGAGCCAGACAGCGTCGACGTCCATGGCGTCGGGGTCTTTCTCCTCTTTCTTGGAATAGGTGGGTACGTACGGAGTACCGGGTTTCTTGTGCTGCTGCGCGATCCCTCGGGCTCGGCGTCGGTGAGAGTCGAAGAGGGCCACCTTCTTGTACCAGTCGGCGACCTTGGTAGGGGGTTTCTCCATCTGGAGAACGTCGAACATGAGGTCCTCTGGTATACCTGCAGAGTAGTAGGAGATCAAGACCGCGTCGTCGGTTACTCCTGTGACGGATACCTTGGACCTGAACTGTGCTGTGTAGTTAGCCAGAGAAGGGGAGTACTCGCCCTTCTTTCCAGGAATCATTCGCTTGGTGGCTAGCCAAGTGAGCGCGTTGGTAGTCGATTCTGAGTGGGAGAAAACAGCCTCGAAGTCGGCGACAAAGTTGGACCACTTGCCTAGAGAGAAACCTCCGCCGGAGACCTTGGATTCTCGGAAGGTATGAGCCCATGTGAACGCCGTACCTTTCTTCATGAAGGATAGGGCATAGGCGATTCACCTAGCATCGTCATTGTAGATTTCTGCATTGATCGAGAGGTACAGCTGTACTGAGCGAAGCCAGGGCTTCGCTTTCGTGAGGTTTCCGTCGAAGTCTTCGGGAACTCCGAGACGGATTTCTGTGGGCTTGGTTCCCATATCGGGAGTCTGGGGCTGAGGGGCTGGGGGTGCCGTGACTGGAAAGATATGACCGCTTTGAGCAATCGGTGTTGGAGACGGCGGGGTGGGGCTACGAGGGATAACTGCGCCGGCTGAAAGCTGGTGGGACAGTAGTCTGGAGAGTTCTTGGGATTCTGCTTCCTCGGTGGGAGAGCGTAGCTCGAGGTCTAAGTCGGGGTTATCAGAGCCTGTAGTGGCGGCTTCTGAGTCCGATGATTCTGAGGCTGAGGACTCGGGGTCCGGTGATTCTGTGGCTCTCCAAGAAGTGGAGATCGGTGGCGGTCGGGCTGAGGAGGAGGGCCTACTCGATGGTAGCCACGACGTGGTAAGCTAGAGCTTTTGTTACGCTTGGTTCGGGTAGGGTCGAGCGTAGACTCAAGGGGTTTCTAGGGACTAAGGGAGTACCAGCGTTCTTGACGCTACAGTACGACTAAGGACCTTCGGGCGAGGTATCTGCTCACGAAGAGCACGCTCAGCGTCGAAGGATACGATGAGTCCGAGGAGGACGAGTCTTATCCCAGTCTTGGGAGATCGAGCGTAGGAGTTATCTCAAGAGTATGATTGAGTAGCTCTAGCTTAGGGAATACAGGTGTAGAGACTACGGTTTATATACGAGAGTCATGGAACGTCATGGAAGCCCGTAGAAAGGACGGGTCGATGCGGGATGAAAGGAGATGTGACTCGGGGAAGTGTAAGGACTCGGGATGAGTCGAAACGAGTCACATCCGCTGCGGATCTGTCGATCAGTGTCGATCAGAAGCAGCTGTCTATCAAAGATTATCATGAAACAAAGAAGTGGCCGGAACAGCCCGAAGCGATAATGACAGCGGGGTCATTAGTCGGAAATGAAAAGAAGATGCAGTCCGTGGGAGTATCGGCCTACGTGCTGCGCGGGAGTAGTCTGGGTGAGGCCAGACGAGATGGATAGCGATCCATCGAGACTAAGCTAAGTGAAAGAAAATAAAGAAATAAACGGGGCCAGGTCAACTCGTAACAGTTTCTGTGATGAGCTTGTGGTGACTGTGGGGGAGTTCTTCACCTAGAGAGGTGGGACTGGAGGAGATTCAGAATCTTTTGTTATGCGTAGCGTACAGACAAAGTTTGACTAAGATGACTCTAAAGTCTTCAGAGGGATCTGCTCACGGAGAGCATGCTCAATGAAGAGATAACTTTTAGAGTGGATGCGGTTTGTCTCAAGGACCGGTGGTGACCCAAAAGCATACGCTAATATTGCACAGATTCTGAATGGGTTTTACAGGAACAAGATCACTACTTTAAATAGGCTGGGGAGACTGCGCACGGACCAAGGGACGAAAAGGGAAGTATGGGGACACTAATCGCTATAAGAGAAGCGATGTGTTACGTGTGGCCCGGGCAGGGTCGCGCATAGACCTGAGGGTAAGCCACCTTCTAGGACTCGGGCTATAGTAGTCCGGGTAACGGACTACTAGAGGTGAGTGGAGGCACGAGAAGGTGAGTTCTCACGTTCTAAGGCTACATGGTAGGCGGCTGGATCGAGGGTCAAGACGGCCTTCAGACGAGAGTCAAGATGAAGGCGTTGGGATTATCGGTGAGTCTATGAATCTAGGAGTATACGGTGATTCAGGTAGACTAAGCTAAGGTACGGTGGACTATGGGGCACCTATTATATAGGGGACAAGTGTGCGCACAGACCAGGCATCTAAGTAAGGGAACCAGCTGTGGTAAGACTAAGTAAAGGAGATGTGCTGAATGGATGAGGGGTGCACATCTCTAAAGGAAATGGTGAAGTATGACTCGACAAATGATTAATGAAATGAGTCATATGCGCTGCGGATCTGTCGATTAGGAAGCATCCTGTCGATCAATAATCTCGGCTAAGCGAGAGAAGCATTGCCTTCGGTGGTAATAGAAGGGATGCGCGAGGCGAGGTTCTAAGAAAGGCTAAAGCTAAGGAAGGGCGCGTACGCCATTGTCAATGATGGGACTCAGATAGGAGATGTTCAAGGATACGTGAGTAATCCTACCGAGGGTCTGGCATAGGGTCCGGTCAAGAGGCCGGAGCTCAGCTGGGGAGCTGAGGGACTGGGACGGGTTCTGTAAGAGAACCGGTGGACTGGGGCCAAGGACGGAGGAGTCTGAGGGCAGTGTGCACGTTTGGGGTAAGGCCCGAAAGGGATGGTGCATGGCATGGGTGCGAGGCCAAGCCGAGGAGAGGGCCCGAGGTTGGACTCGGCGGGGGAGGTCTGTGACGTCAGCAGACGGAGACAGGGGCGATGCAGCGTACTGTTGGTCCACGAGTGGACTACATCATGGGTCTAGGTGGGGAGTCTAGGAGTGGACTGTTGGAGTCCCAGGCTAAGGCTAGAGACGGGGTCTCGGAGGGATGCTCAATCGGTGATGCTCACGAAGAGACCAGCACTATGAGACTTAGGGGTTCCGGTCAGGCGGAATGGACTATGGTCAGGGGAGAGCCAGGATGGGCTCGACGTAAGGACTAAGCAAGGAAGTGCCTAGCAGGTTCTTGGCAATGCGTAGGCATGAAGTCCGGTGAGGACTATCGGTGGGCTGGCTGGCTGGGTAAGCCAGGACTAGGCTAAGCGAGGGACAAGGTATGGCTGGGTAAGCCATGACTAGGACTGAGCGAAGGAAAAAGTATAGGGGCATGATGAATCGTAACATGATGGAGGAGAGATGAGTCCAAGATATAGAGAGCTATTCAATAAGAGAGATCATAGAATGAGAGATGAGTGGGACCGGTTATCATCAAGAAGTGAAAGTAGCAAGAAGAGAGATTGCCCCTCCATGTACGTAAAGAAGAGGAAAGGGACAAAAGAAAGATAGAGCGATAAAGGAAGAAAATTGTAACACCAAGGAAGGAACGGACCCCTTTGACCGAAGTGGGTGGTTTCCAGTCTACTAGGGTAGATAATTTTGAAGGGTCCATTCATACTTGTCCTTGGCTGATGATAAGTCCCAGATATTCTATGGTAGGGCGGTCAAAGGAGCATTTGGATATCTTCAGGGTAATGTGATGTTCTCTGAGGCGTAGGAGGACTTGTCTAGTGCGTTCATGATAGAGGATAAGGGATCCGTGGGTATGAATTCCCATATCATCCATGTAGATCTTGAGCCATCCCTCCACAATCATGTCGGCAAAGATATGATTCATGAATGCTTGGAATGTGGCAGGGGCATTGCAGAAACCAAAGAACATGATGGTGGGTTCAAAGAGGCCAAAAGGGGTGATGAAGGCAGCCTTCCACTGATCATTCTCCTTGATGCGGATGTTATTGTATCCCCAGCAGACGTCGAATTTAGTGAATATGTTGGCATCTTTCATATCATTGATGAGTTCAGGGATCAGGGGGAGGGGGTAGGCATTGCGAACGGTATGACTGTTGAGCCAACGATAGTCTTGACAAGGGTGGAGGTCTTTCTTTGGGTCAGACTTCCCATCAGATTTCTTCAGAACAAAGAAAAAAGGGGACACCTGGGGAGATTTAGAGGGGATGATGTGACCAGTTCTGAGGTGTTCTTCAATGAACTCCTTACAAACTTCCTTTTCCAGAGGGTTGAGAGGATAGATCTTGGCAATCTTTGGGACAAAGGTGTCTTTGAGTTCTATGGTGTGGTCGAAGGTTCGGTGGGGGGGGAGTTCATTATGGGTTTGTTCGTGAAAGATGTCAATGAAGTTCTTGCAAAAGTCTGGTAAAAGTTCTTCAAGTGGAGGAGACAGTTCTGTGGTGGTTCTGTTGATTTTGGTGTCCTTCTGAAGGCAATACTCATGGAGAGACCAGTCTTCTTCAGAAGGATACCTAAGAGTTACTAATTCAGTGAGCTCTTGATCTACATCTTTACCAAGCCATAGTGAGAGATAGTCAATCTCATGGGGGGAAGCGGAGGGCAGAGATATGGAAAATCTTCTCCAGTCAATGATTGGGTTGAGCTTTTTCAACTAGGGCATTCCGAGGATGATCTGTGGATGGCCAAGTTTGGTTACCATGAGTTTTTCTTGATCAGAGAAGGATCCTGAAGAGAAGGGGACAGAGGCAGTTCAAGTGATGGTTCCTTGTTGGTTAGGAGTCCCATCTACATTATATGTGATGATAGGGTCAGGGAGGGGTGTTATGGAGAAGTTATTCTTCTCCAGGAGGCGAAGGTCAAGGAAATTTCCAGTGGCTCCTGAGTCAATGAGGGCTGAGGTTTCAACAATTTTGTTCTTTCCTTGTAGTAGAACTGGGAGACATAAGGTTCAATTGTTCAATGGTGCTACAAGTACATGAGAGGTAGGGAGAGGCAATGTCGAGGTGACTCTCCCTTTTAAAAATCCTGTACAGTTTTAACTTGTTCCAAGTGTACTAAGGCAATCTCTTCAATGGGTTCTTCTTTGTAGCACATCTTTAAAGTGGTGAGGATCTCCTTTCCTTCCTTCCCTGAGGTTTTGAGAGAGTCAATGTAGACCTCCAGGTCGGTCTTGGTAGGGGGGGGGTGGGGGGTGTGGGGGTTAGTCCAGTGGTCATTCGGATGTACAGAGGGCAGGGGGATTTTCGAAGGGGAGATGTTCCCTTGCATTTGGTGGCATTGTGACCCATCTTTCTGCATCAGAAGCATCGTCCTTCTCTGATGCATTGGGCTCATTCCATTGGGGTGAGTTTACTGAGGGTGACACTGTTGACATCCATGGTGTTCGGGTCTTGATGGGAACTCTTTTGAAAGAAGGAGGAGGGTTGTGGGCGTCCTCCTCGGAGGGCTAGGATATGCATCTTCTGTGCGTGGAAGACCTTGGCTTGGTTGATCCACTCAGTGATAGTGGTGGGGATGGTTGCCATGGAGAGGATCATGGTGGCGAGTTTCTGGTCAATTCCCAGGGAGAATAGGTCAATGAGGGTGATATCATCAGTGATTCCAGCTTTACTAGCAAGGTTCTGAAAGTCAGTGATGTACTGTTGGAATCCATCATCCTGGGTTCCGTCAGGTTTCTGGGAGGATCTTTGGACAAGTTTAGATAGGTCAAGGCAGGTAGTGGCCTTGGTATTGAAGGGGTAGAAAGTGGTCTCAAAATTGGTGGCAAAGTAGGGGAAGGTTTTCTCTGCAGGTTTACCATTGGGATCAGCCATCTTGTCATACCACATTTCAGCGAAGGAGGCTCCTCTTCCTTCACTCATCTTGTTGAGGGTAGTCATGATCATTTCTTCGTCAGTGGTATACAGAGTAGAGTTCAGAACAAAGTAGGCTTTCATGGCCTTGATCCATCTGGAAGTGTCAGCAGGCTTTCCAGAGAAGTCGGCAGGGAGGGCTGCCTTTAGTTCGGTGGGTTTGGTGGGCATGGTGGGCGCGATGGTTTGAGTGGCAGTGGTCAAGGGGTTAATTCCAGGGGTGGTACGAGGTTTTCTTTGTCTAGGGGGTTTCTGGGGAATATCAGGGGTCTGGTATGGGTTGTGGAAGGGAAGAGCAATGCTGCTTGTCTCTTCTCTTTGATCGACCACAATGTCGAAGGTCTCAGGGTCAAGGGGTTCTTGTGGGTGACTCGTGGTGACTGATGGGGGGGGTCCTTCACCTAGAGAGGTGGGACAGAGGGAGATTCAGAATCTTTTGTTACGCATAGCATACAAGCAAGGTTTACTAGGATAACTCTTAAGGGTCTTCAGAGGGATCTGCTCATGAAGAGCATGCTCGATGAAGAGGTTGACTTAAGAGTTGACGAAGAATTGTTTCTAGGGACAGAGGTGACTTAAAAGATATGCTAGTATTGCGCAGATTCTGAATAGTTTTACAGGAAGCAGAATAATACCTTAAATAGGATGATGATGATGCGCACGGACCAAGAGATAAAGAAGGAAATCGACTACATGGGGAATATGGGGAACACGAGTTGTTACAAGAGAAACGATGGAGGAGAGATGAGTCCATGAGGGAAGACGGTCATGATAGCTCTATGAGTAGCAGATGAGTAGAACCGGTTAACATCAAGAAGTAATCATAACGAGATGAAAGGTTACCCCTCCAAGTACATATGGAAGAAGAGAGAGACAAAAGAAAGACCAAGCGATGAAGAAAGAAAATTGTAACAACTATAGGAAATATTTCGAAACACGTGCGCCATCAGCCCTCCTGCCATGGTTCAATATTGATAGGATACTTACCTGCATCAAAGCTAGAGCTGTTTGATGACAACTCGGTGGCAGGTCAGCAACTCTTCCATTATTGCATGAAGAGATTGCTCAAACCATTGGTGGCCGCTGGTGAGAACGGCATTGAGATGGTTTGCACTGATGGGCTGGTCCATCGAATCTTCCTGATTGTGGCAGCCTATATTGGGGATCACCCAGAACAGTGTCTTGTTGCTTGCTGCACCCAGAATCAATGTCCAAAGTGCCTTGTGCATGCGGATGAACGAGAAGTAAACTGGCAATCTCCGCTTTGCAATCAACAGGACACAATTTGCATGCTTCATGTGCAAGCCTCAGGTTGTTATCCACCCGAGTTCATCGCCGACAGGCTTCGTCCTGTCTTCTCCCCCTTCTGGGCAGGTCTTCCCCACTCCGATATCTTCATGGCCATCACCTCTAACATCCTATATCAACTCCATCAAAGCATATTCAAGGACCACCTCAAGAAGTGGTGCTGTTTGCTCACCAGCAAGAAGGAGTTCGACACATGCTTTCAGGCTATGCCTGTCCATTCCAGACAGCGTCATTTCAAGGAGGGTATTTCTAATATCAAGCAATGGACTGGAGGTGATCACAAACAGCTCCAGCATGTTTTCCTTGGCACACTGGTCGGTGCAACCCCACCCAATGCCATCAAAGCTGCTCAACATCTTCTCAATTTCATCTACCTTGCGCAATACCAGTGTCACACTGATGACACCTTGCAGGACCTCCAGGCTGCACTCAACAACTTCCATGTGATGAAAGAGGTCTTTATTGATCTCAGATGCCGTGACCACTTCAACATCCCTAAGGTACACTCACTACTCCACTATGTAGAAATGATCAAGAAGCTCGGAAGCCTCGATGGTTTCAATTCGGAACATTCGGAGTGACTACACATCGACTATGCCAGGAAAGCATATGCAGCAAGCAATCGAAAGGACTATACCATCCAGATGACGTGATGGCTACAATATCAAGAGGCTTTTATTCATTTCAAGATGTTCCTTGCATGGCGAAGCAGTGGCGCATCCATCAATGAAGCTGAGGAACCCATTCCCCATCAGCCTGTAGCCAGCACTCCAAACGGTCATGGTAGGTGCTACCGCATCTCATGCCAACCTCACTTTCTTCAGAAACCCCTCCACTATCTTGAAGACCATCATGGGGCCTTTGGATTTATTGAAGTGCTTCAAGCTTTTCTTCATACATTGCCCCAGCATCATCATCGTTCAGCCCAGCCTAATGTACATGACCATTTCGACTGCTTCAAGATGCTAACTATAGATTTATCATCCTGTGGACATATGCCCAGCAAGAATCATGCAAGAGTTCATGCATATCCTCTTTGCTCAAATGGTCCACACAAACTGCCCACACAGGCAAGGTTCGACACAGTCCTGGTATGGGAGGAGATGGATCTGGACCATCATGGTGGCTTTCACAGTGAGTATGCTAACTAAATTCAATATGAATACTAATGATGTACTATGGCTGCAAGTAGCCCAAGTTCGGGCCATTTTCAGCCTGCCACCCCACCTAGGCAATTATCCAACGCCACTAGCATACAGTGGGCAACAAAAGTGTCCCAATGTTGTACCATTTTGCAAAGAGTTTGTATTTACAAGATAACTAGCACAAATATGGACAAACACTTGCAGGGTCACTGATAGCCCTAACTCATACCTTCC
>JBBPSV010000828.1:0-13312 GCA_038093795.1 Retiboletus fuscus
CTAATTATTTTACAGCATTCTAAGGTCTGATATATGTAATAGAGGCTCAAAGTCAAACAACTGTCCCAATGAGTTGTCATTTTGATATGACTACCATTCCATCAGATCCTACCCAAATATGTTGACCGAGAGATGGATTTGTAGCTAAGAGCAGGACCTCCATTCCCTCTACCAATAGTTAAGGCCTTGGGCTACCTGTAGAGTTAGTACATTTCAATTAGTGAAAAACATGCAAACATTGAAACAGTTGTTTGAGCCACTGTATCACCTGATTGTATCACTAGACTTATAGAAGCTTGTTCAGACATTGGTCTCTTCATGAGTATCATCTTAACAAGTCTTCTGAGCCGAGGAGAAAACCTATTGTGAATGCTTCACATAACAATGACCATGAGACTGCTGGCCATTCCAGCTACCTGAAGACCTGCCAACTTATCTCCTCAGAGTTCTGGTGCCCAGGCCTTGCATCCTTTGTTCACAACTACATTGATGGCTATGCCATCTGCCACTGCCCTCCTTCCACCCCTTCTAGGAAGTCACAGTTGACTTGATCATGCATGTTTCTCTCTCTAATGGCAAGAATGCTCTCACAGGCTGGATCAACTATGATCCTAGTAAGAGGGCAATTTTCTGCACCACTACCAAGGAAGCCTCTATAGCAGACATTGCATTCCTCTATTTCCACAAGGTCTATTGACAGTTTGGACTTTTTGACCAGATAATCTTGGACAGAGGACCTCAGTTTGCTTCTGCTTTTGCCAAGGAGATGGGAAGAATGCTCAATTATAACCTCTGCCTCTCCACTGCATACCATCCCCAAACTGACAGCCAAACCAAGAGGGTTAACCAAGAGCTTGAAACTTATCTTTGCATCTTCTGTGGGAACAACACTATATCCTGGACTGAACTTCTTACTTTTACTAAACTTGCCTATAACCACCACCCTCATTCAGTGACCAACCAAACTCCATTCTTCCTCATGATGGGGTATGAATCCAAAGCACTCCTCTTAGTCCTCTCTTTATTCAATCTCCCTGCTGTAGATCTCTGTCTTGCCAACCTAAAGAAAGCCCAAGATAAATCCCTCACAGCCTATGACCTAGCACATATGGTCATGTTCTCATATACAAGTTTGTAATTCAAACCCTTTGCCCTATGAGACAAAGTCTGGTTGGAAGTGTATGACCTCTGCTGCTCCCAGACTGACCTAAATTCCTCCCTAAACAAGAAGGTCCTTTCAAGATAACCAAGGTCCTATCTTTAATCACCTACTGATAGTACCTCCTAAAGACCTGAAAGATCCATCCAGTCTTTTATACCTCTCTTTTTTCCCTTGCCAAAGAAGCTGCAGTTCATGGTTCAAACTTCCCTCAACCTCAACCTGACATGGTTTGCCCTGAAGAAAAATACCTTATGGAGTGGATATTGAAGCATTGTGGATCTCCATTCCAATGGAACTATCTGATCCAATAGAAGGAGTATACTCATGATGATGACTCATAGGAATCCAAGTGGAACCTGAAACATTCCAAACTCCTCTTGGACTATAAGAAATGTCATCCAAAGGACTCCCCTCCCAAGAACTAACCACATCTACTTCCACCATTCATACTATGTCCTGCTCTGATGTCCCTACCAACCTTCACCCTTCTCCAATCAATATCTCTGGATTTTCTCTTTCTGACCACAATGAGAGTTCTATCAGCTCTCTTATGGATACAGACAGTATTCCTTCCCCTCCCCATAACCCTGTTATTCACTCTGAATATTTTGCTCCTCCTCATATATTATACACTATACATATTTCCTTAGTAGCTTCCTCCCAGAGTAACCAGCAGCCTCTTCATGGTGCTGGAGACTAGTAGCCACTTTGTGGTGAAGCTAATAGCTGGATCTCTTGTCCTCCCCCAGTGACATCTCAGTCAGTACTCTCTTACATCCTTCCTTGCTGAATCATCAGGCCCATTGATGGTGTTAGTTTAAAGTCTTAACATCAGGTAGGGCACTGTAGTACTAGTTGCACTCCTCCTTGACCCCTTTGGCTTCTCATTCTCTTTGCTTGCCATCTCACCTTGATAGTTTGTTGCTGTCATTATATCTCCACTCTCTCATATTATCATTGTCTTTCACTGACATTATCCATTTACCTCCTGGTTATCATTCTGCCTCTCACTTATCTCCAGGAATCCCACATGCCTACCCAGCAACCTTTTATTTGATTCTCTAGATCTTATCCTTCTCCCACTCATACCTTGAAGGTTCTGTATCAGTAACTTCAAGCCTAGTATGGGAGTAATGTTACAATTTCTTCCCCAGTCTTCACTTCAGTGCCCATCTCAGGCCACCTTTCTCCCTTCCACTCTATTTTCCATAGACCATGAGTAGACCATCATTGGACTTTTTCTTGTCCTATAATTCCCTTTCTATTGAGGAGGTTCCCCTTGATCTTCAGACTTTCCTTTATTTTCCTCTTTTTATTGAGAAGATCATCCTTTGATCCTTGGACTTCTCTCTTTGGCCTTGGATATTCCTTTATATCCAAAGCTTCTTCTGTTGGTTCTCTTATAAGGACCTTTACTTGTAGACTACCCTCTGCTGGACTTTCTCTTTTATCATTGTTAAAGACTTTAAAATAAAATGTCTTGTTCACTTTACCATTCTTGTACTCCTCATGAAATTACTGTTATTCATTTTAAAATTTTACTGATTCCTTTTAGTGATTTCCACATCCTTTAATCTTTTTACATAGTGCTCCATTTTGGAGGAGTGTTGAAAATTCAAACTTGCACAGCATAGTGGCTTATATAAGCTCATTATTTTCTGATGGCTGTATAACCACATCTTGATTGGTTTTCTAGCTACTTCAAGTGATTTACTAATCTACCTACAGTACTTAGTTATCAACAGGTAGGAGGTTTAGCTGGTTTTCCAAAAACTGAATACAATATAGCACTAGTGTGTGTTGCTTGGATACCTTGAAAGACAATGTGTGGTCTCATCAATGTGAAACCTGCACAAATGGGTTCACTAAAACATTCCACTGCTACAGCTCCAAACATGAGCAGACCTCAGTCTACTTAAGTAACCAAGAGATTCAGCAGCCAATAGTTATCCTGAACTTTCTGGTACTAGGTTCATATGTCCACTTCTATTATGATCAAAGATCACCAAACATTGTACAAATTCAGAATTGATTATCTCTGCTAATGGGTCAAGAAAGACTTCAATAAAGCAGTTCATTGTGATAACCCAGAAATACTTCTGAAGTATTTTTTCTGGCTTCCTTCAAAGGACCCATATTTGTATGAATTGTCAAGAAAACAGGATGCCCTAATGGATAAATGTCTCAATGCAGGTCTGCCAATTTGTAATGGACAAGTTAATCAGAAAACAAGGCTCTAACTGCAGAAATCAAATCTTCACTCAAGAAATGGTACATACTTGTTATGAAGGCACCTTCTTGGCTGAAGTCTTGTACCAGTACCTAGGCAAAAACTCGGCTGACATATACCAGCCCTTTATAGAGATTTCTATGGCTGCATTGGAGTCTTTATGATGTGAACATTGATGGAATGCAAGAACTTGCCTCAGAGATGGATATCACACTTAAGTTAAATGATCAGATGGTTATAACTCAAAATCATGGCCAGATGGTATCATCTTGGAAACTAGATATCATCATTATTTCATATTGTAGGCAGTATGACTGCTCTAATGAACCTAGAAATGATATCAAGCAGGTCAGTAAGCAAATGAAGGAAGCTAAGGAGAAGAAGAAGGGCAAGGGTAAGGTCTATTAGAAAGATTTGCTAAGTATAGTTGAGTTCAAGCAATGGAAACATGGATGCTCCTATTGCACAGTATAATATTTCATCACCCCAGATGCAACAAGGCCAATGGATTCATATAGTGTTCCTTCTTCCAGTTCATCCATACTGGTAGAACCAATACAAAGTAAGTAAAGTAATAGCAATGTCATATTTAGAATTAGTTAAACATGACATCAATCAGGTGGCAGCCCAAGTAAAGCTCAAGGACCTCAGTTTTTCAAGTGGAAGTTAAAGGCTAAGTTGGAGCAACATTCACCAACTCAGTGCCCTAGGTATATGCCACCTGTAGAAATAGTGCAACCTAATGCCCAGGTGCCAGCTAGAGTTTAAACAGCACTGTATGATACTGAAATGTTGTCTACAAATATTGCAGTCAACTATGTAATCAATTTCACAGTTCATGGTAGGTATGTATCCTTTCTGTGGGTAGTAATATTATACCTAATTGATATCTGATGATTCCATCTGGGTCACAATTTTTGACCATCAAGGGGTGATCAGCATCATGTAGGTCAATTTCATAAAAGATCTACTCTACTTCATGGTACTACTGTATACACTCCAGTGATTCAAGTTGGACAACTGGGACTGAGTGAAGAGGATCCAATTGCTTGAAAACAGAAAGACAGCAATGATCATCCTGGATGAAAATGGAAATCTCATCAAATTGCAGTTGAGCAATCTTGGCCAGAGTACTCCAAGTCAAACTGAAGGGATGTAGGATGGAAGTCATAAATATGGTCTCTGCAGATCTCAAGAAGGATGAAAATTGCCTAGGAACAGCAGATGCCATGGTTATGAAGATTTATTGTACTGAGGAGAGATGGGACAGTAAGGCTGTGATCTTGGAGGTTGTCCAGAAAATAGCACAAGTCTATGATGATGTCAAGGGACATGTTCCAGTGTTGCTCTTGTCACACAAGTTTCAAGTTTCACATCCAACATCAGAATAGCACTTGGGATCATGCAGGAGGCAGCCAAGAGGGGCAGCTGCATATTGTATCTCCTTGCATTCCCTCAGTTTCTACCTGTTTGGACACTCTTATCTAAGCCTGAGCAACTCATTGATGTATGAGATCAATGTGTCTTGTATATGTCTTCTTATGTAAACCTCTTGTCATGGTATAGTTTTGAAAGGTGATCAGCTCTAGGTCACTATGAACTTTGGAAGGGCAATGTTCACCATCAGGATATCAGCACTACAAACCTGATATACTATTGGTGCAAAGGCAAGGCGATGGGTGCAGTGAATAACTTTGACCTTATTATTTTAGCAGGTTGTGAGTGCAAGTTCAGTAACAAGCAGACTGGAATCATACTGTTCATGGTGATTGAACTCTGGGATGAAAATGGCCAGAATGCCTTTGTGGCCCATTAATATCACCACAAGGTTGAATCATTTATCTGGGTGTTCATTTGGATTTCCTACCAATACAGCAAGCCAAATGATACTCTTCAGAAAGGATTCTTAGATCAATTGGGCAAAGCTGATGCTGCTAAATGCACCAAGGAGAAACTATGCTATGTCCCATTATTTCTGAGGATATTTATGTGAAGCTTGGGATCCATATCATGATCTTCCTTTCAAAACAAATTCAATGATTATGATGTGCTCAAGGCAAAATGGAGGATCTCTTCTTTTCAGCACAGCAAGATGCAAGATTCAGAACCATCTGCCTCTCAAACAAAGAAAAAGTTGCAAAAATGAAAGCCAAGATTGATAAGGAACTTGTTGATGACATGCTTAGGGACTTTTTAAAGTTGATTGATTTCAGTAATATTGAGGATAAGGTGAAACAGGCTGTAAAATGTATTCCTGCTAGGCCAGGATCCCAGGTTAATTTCTAGTATATTTCAAAAAAATGAAGATCCAAACTAGTGTTAAAACTTTGCTTTTATTTATCACTACAATGCCAAGTATTTTGGGTATTTGAGCATTGCTGTAATTATGATGTTATTTCATGCAAACTAATCTCTCAATTTATTATACAAGCAGTCATTACACACTTGCATTTTTCTTGGTGTTACATGGTGTGAATCCACCTGAAATGGACAAGAAGGGTGTCATTCTGGCTAATACTAGCATTATCACCACATCAGAACAAAAAAAAATCTGGTGGACAGAGTTAAAAGGGTCCCTAACAATATCCAATCTCAAAGTCATACAGTTCTGGCACTTCTGAGTTCCACTATTCTAGAACCACTTTTCTTCTAGACTTGGAAGTACTATTCTGAAACCAGTTCCAAAGTGTTTCCCACACTCTTTCTAATAACCTTTGGAAACATTACAGTTGTATGACTTTCATAGTAGCTTAACTTTGAGCATCTGCTTACAACACCATTTCCATATTTTCTAGTCATCTTTTAGGCTCATTTCAGATAACATAATACAAGTGTACCTCTCCCCATAGTGGATATACAGTTATCCTATTTACTAACACCTCAGTTGTCTCTGCTGCATGCCATCATGTGGTCATATTATACTTTGCTGAAGGGCTAAGCACAAACTCAAGAGTCAAGCAGACCAGGGTTCAAAGGTTTGATTGGAAGCCTGGGACAACATCAAGGTCTCCTAGCCATGGGGCTACTAGGAGTCTTCTCTAGGCTGTGAAGCATAGAATGGATAAAGAGGGTCTGGGACTGGAAGTGGCAGTTCAGGCAAAGTCTGCAGTAACTTGTAGATTGAGTAGATTAAGCTTAGAGAATACATGGCAAGGTAACTATGGTTTAAATGGATGAGGCATGAGTTGGAGTTTCCTAAGGAAAGAAATCAAATGAAGGTGAGAGAACATGTATAGTGGCTCAAACAACTGTCCCAATATTTGCATGTTTTCCACTAATTGAAATACACTAACTGTACAGGTTGTCCAAGCGCTTAACTATTGGTAGAGGGAAGGAAGGCACTGCTCCTGGCTACAAATCCATCTCTTGGTCAACATATTTGGGTAGGATCTGATGGAATGGTAGTCATATCAAAATGACAACTCATTGGGACAGTTGTTTGACACTTTGCATACACTGGGGTTCTTTGTACTTGGTATGACCTCCTCTGACCTTGATAATTGCTTGAATCCTTCCAGAAATGCTTTGTATCCATTTCTGATGTTCTTTCACAAAATTCCTTCCCCACTCCAGTACCACCCTATTTCATAATTGATAAATCTCTATAGAAACTCTTTTATAATCAGGAAGGTATATTTTGAGATGATTTCAAGTGAGTTAAATGGCTTTAACATCTGCAAACCATGAAGGCTAATCCAAAAGCTTGATTGATTGCTCATCAAAGCAAATTTGAGCTTTTCTGGAGCTATACTTGGAATTCTTCTTCTTCTGAAACATGACTTTATTTCAAGAAAGTCTAAAATTCTTCATGTTCTGCAGTAACTCTATCTCCTAAATATCCACATACTGTTTATCATCCATCTTTCCCTCAACCTCACTTAAAACTCCCATACTATTCCATCCAATACAGCCCCATATCACCAGTAAACCTCTTCCACACTTGACTACATCTGTAATCTCATTGCAAATAAGCCCCTTTTTGTTCCTTTCCCAGATATTCCTGTTCATATGACCTAGTTCTATTGCTTTTGGTCTTATCCAATCATCTGGATCATTTTCAGTCCATCACAATCCAATGCTGGTACTTAAGAGCAAAGGCCAACCTCCTTGTTCTATGAGTAACAGACAAAAGATTTGTTTTGCTTTACTCCAGCCTTTAGTGAGACCTTCTTGATGGTATTCCTTACCATCTATGAGGATACAGGAATTCTGATGATGGAACCAATGAAACAAATGACTTTGACTACAACACTGTCCTTGGTAGTAACAATTCATTGGTCAATAGCATATTTATTAGTTAGAGAGAGTATGAATACATGGATGCCATGATGGTTTTCTATCTCTGAATGGGCTTCCTGAAGGACCTTAACCATAGTAGCCTTTCCTATGCCAGTTTTGAATGTGGTTTGCCTACAGGAAAGATAAAAAACAACAAGAAAAATAATATTCTCTCTGTTATGAGTTGGTCTCCTACCTACCATTTTTCCTTGACTCTTACTTAGTTTCTTCAAAATCAGACTCTAGTCTACTATACCTGGCATAACCCAGGCTACTATGTATGTACAATAGGTTTTACTCTTTGGACTTCCTTTTTGTTTCTGACAACTGACACTGCTGTTATTGTCTATTTGAGTCTCTCCAACCACATGCCTGTTTTATGATTATCTTTGATTAACAGCTGCTTCTGATTGATAGATCTGCAGTGCCTGTTCTTACTCATTCCTATTCAATCTGTTCCAACCAAGTCATGTTTCATCTTTCCTGCTCTCTCTGAGCATTCCTTTGTGTTCCATTGGCTTCCACACCACACATATATAAACTGTAGGACTAGTATCTATACTCCTTAAGCTAGAGCTACTCAATTCACCCCATGAAAACTCCTACACTTGAACCTCTTCCAAGACCAGGATAAGAATGTCCACTCCAGACTCCTTAGAACCTTCATCACTGAGTGTGCTCTTCTTGAGCAGATACCTCACTTCAAAGTTCCTAGTCACACTATAGCAATCCATTACTGGTGCTCCCTAGTCTTAGAAGCTTACCTTGAGTCTATGCTTGACCCTACCTGGGCCAAGCATAACAAAAGCTCTAGCTTTCCCTACTGAGGCTACCATCAAGTAAGCCCACCATTTCATTGTCACAGAAACCAGGACCCTCCTGTTCTCCTCCAATCTCCATTTTGTGGAGAGCTAAGGCCCCTGTGCCAGAATCATTCTCAGGAAACTCAGACTCTGAAGTTTCCACTGAGAACTTGGATAACCCTGATTTAGACCTCAAGCTGCAATCTCTCTGGGGAGATGAAGAAACCACTGAACTCTCTAGACAGTTATTCCACCAGCTTACCACCAGGTTAACTATCCCTCAAGAACCCACTCCACCATTACTGACACCCATCATACAAACTGAAAATATCTTCCCAATCATGGCACCAGCAACCCAGAATCCACAGACTCCCAATATGGGAATCAAGCCCACTGAGATCTGTCTCAGAGCCCTAGAGAACTTCAACAGAAACCTTATGAAAGCACTTCCATGGATGTGCTCAGTACAAATGTACCTCTCCATCAATACTGAAGTATACAATGATGATGTGTGGTGCATTGCATATGCACTTTCATTCATGAAGAAAGGGACAGCCTCCACCTGGGCTGATATCTTCTGAGAATCCAAGATTTCTGCAGGCAGGTTCACACTGGAAAAATGGTCCAACTTGGTTACAGCCTTCAACTTGGCCTTCACTAACACCAAGTCAGTAACCAATGCCATCACTTGGCTCACCACCAAGTGGATGATCCAAGAAAAGAAGGGCAAGTACTCTCCTTCTCTGGCTAACTACACTGTCCAGTTCAGATCCAAGGTTGCTATTGCTTGCATCCAGGAGGACCAAGTCCTTATCAGCTATTACTCTGCTAGGATTCCCAAAAATCTGATATTTGATATTCTTTGAATGGAGAAACCTCCCAACAAGGTCACTGATTGATATAAGAAAGTGGCTCTTTTTGATTCCCACAGACACCAAGCATGAGGCATTGCTCAGCAGCACAAGAAGCCTAGAGCTGATTATACTCTGACTACCCTAGCACCTTCAAGTGAGAGAGAAAGATCCTGATACCATGGATGTTGATGTGGTCCAACTCCCTCCTAAGCTCACTGAAGCCAAATAGCAGAAGTGCTTCAAAGAAGGAACATGTCTTTGCTGTTGCCAACCTGGCCATATTGCCAAAGACTGCAAAGCCTACAATGCTCCCAAGAAGAATTGCAAGGTGAAGAAGGAAGAGATCTCTGTGCTGACTGACTGTAAAGATGACAATGATGAAGGAGAGTCAGTAGCACAAGTTTCTTTCTTTTGAAAGGATTTTTAGAACAGAGGACCCAGTTAATGCAGACTCCTCCTATTACATCCACTCCTGTACTTGTATCAGAGACTCACAAATCTATGTAGATCCCTATTCAACTCATCAAACCATTGTTATGCTTGGCCCAGGTAGGTTTGAGCATAGACTCAAAGGGTAGCTTCTAAGGACTGGGAGCACCAGTGATGGATTGCTTTGGTGTGACTAGGGACTTCAAGGTGAGGTATCTGCTCATGACAAGCATGCTCAGCAACAAAGGATCTGGGGAGTCCAAAGTGGACATTCTTATCCCAGTCTTGGGAGAGATTTGGGCATAGGAGCTTTTACAAGTGTAATTGAGTAGCTCTAGCTTAAGGAGTACAGGTGCTAGGACTACAGTTTATATGCAAGAGGCATGGATACCTGTGAAATATGAAAGAATGCTCAGAGGGAGCAGGAATAATTAAGTCATGACTTGATTGGTGTTACAGACCTTAGGATACCATAGTATTTTTCTCCCTATTTCATCCTAGCTTTCTACAATAACTTTTGCATATAGCCCCTATCTATTATCAGGAATACTACATGCTCAAGCCTAGACCACCATGCTAGTAACTCATGGCCTACACATGTAAGTCTAGACCTCCTCATGTCACTCTAGACTACCTCATTATACACTACCCTACATGAGTTCACCCTACTCATGTTCACCTACCAACTCCCTTCACCCCCTCATGTACATAGTCTTACCATCCACTGTCCTCTCCTAGTCCTCATTGTAACATAGCATATCATAGATCTAGTATATACAAGTGTAAACCCCAGAATAGTATATAAAGCCTCCAGAGACTCAACTGAATCCCAGTCTTGTCCTCTTGGAGTTTTTCCCTACACTCCAGTGCTATAAGTTGCACCTCACTTGGCCTCTTGAAGACCTAGCACCCTAGTAAGGTGTTTGGTCATTTCAATTGGAGCAAGTGAAATAGGAAGGAGTCAGAATGAGTCATGATACTGTGAATCTGTTGATCAGAAGCAGCTGTCAATCAAAGATGACTATGAAACAGGTGCATGGTCAGAATGACCTGAATGGACAAGTGACAGTTGTGACAGTTGTTGGAAATGAAAGAGAAGTCCAAAGGGTAAAGCCTATCATACCAAGTACATAATCTGGGTTATGCCAGATGGAATGGACTGGAGTCCAAGTGGACAAAGTCTGGTTTCAAGGGAACTAGGTAAAAGTCAAGGAAAAAGAGTATAGTAAGACTGGATTGTAACAACCATCACATGCTCTTAAAGCTATTGATACCCATGCCCTTATTGATAGCAGTGTGGACATCTCTTGCATCAACTGGGGCTTCTTGTGAAAGCACAAGCTCCCCACCTCTCATCTCAAGAAACCTATCCTAGTCCAAAATGTCAATCAATCCAATAACAATAATAGAGCAATCCATTGCATATGTTCCCTCTTTACAAACATCAGAGGGATTGCCCAGAAAGTCCTGTTTCATGTCATGTCTTGTGGAAGCAAGAATGTTATTCTAGGACTTCCCTGGCTCTGTGTCACAAACCCCAAGATTGACTGGTTCAAACAGATGATTAATATTCCTGGGTCCTGCAATCAATCCAGGACTCTATTCCAGGAATACAACATCACAACTTCCATCAACAGTGACCAATTCAAAAGACCTAGCTTTGACTGGACTCCACCCCAACAAGTCAAAGTGAACTGTGTTGACCATGCCCAGCTCTATGAGTACCTCAACAAGGAGTTGGAGAGTCAGTTCTGCAAGTGGGCATATGATCATTACTGCATTGGGAGACTCCAGAGATGTGGATCTAGGTTTTACTCTTTAGGTTCACCCATCATTGCCAAGATCACCTCAGCCATGCAGCTTGCTCAACAGGAATACACCAAGAAACTGGAAGTAGTCCTATCTCTGGAGTACAAGCAGTACTGTGAGGTGTTCAAAGAGCAACCCTCAGACAGTTACCACCAGGACACCCCTATGATCATGAGATTAACCTCAAAGAATGCTTCAAGCCAAGGATCAGCAAGCTATATCCACTGTCTCCAAGAGAACAAGAAGCAACAGAAGTATTCTTAGAAGAGAATCTTAGTTCTGGAGCTATCTGACTGTCAAACTCCCCCCAAGCATTCCCTTTTTCTTTGTACAGAAGATCTTGACCTCCAAAGGAACCTGAAGCTTAGACCCTGCATGGATTATCAGAAGCTCAATAAGCAAAAAATCTGAGATGCCTATCTCCTCCCTAGAATCAAAGACCTCATTAACAAAGTGCAAGACATGAAGGTCTCCACCAAGTTCAATATTTGCTGGGGTTATAACAACATGAGGATCAAGAAGGGACACCAATGGAAAGGTGTTTTCCTCACCCACAAGGGACTCTTCAAACCAATGGTCATGTTGTTTGGCATGACTGATTCCCCTGCTATGTTTCAGCAATTCATGAATGACTTATTTAGGGATATGATCTCTGAAGGATGGCTCATCATCTACATGGATGACCTCCTCATCTTCTCCCCTAATGATAGGCTCCACAAGGAATGGACACAGAGAGTCCTTCAATAGATGAAAGAGTTAGACCTCCATCTCTGACTTTCCAGATGTTCCTTTGCAGTAACTGAGGTTGATTACCTTGGTATGATCCTCAGTCCTGGAAAGCTTGCCATGGATCCTGTCAAGCTCAATGGGATTACATCTTGGCCTGCACCCACCTCAGTCAAAGAAGTCCAGTCCTTCCTTGGATTCACCAACTACTATAAGCAGTTCATCCTAGACTACTCTACCATGGCTCATCCTCTCATAGACCTTATCAAGAAAGCCCAACCCTGAACCTGGGCCATGGCCCAGGAATGGCCCTTTACAGAGCTTAAAGAGCTGTTCCTCTTGAAACCTGTCCTTGGGCTCTCTGACCCCTTTGCCCCCTTTATGATTGCCACTGATGCCTCTGGTGTGGCCACTAGAGGGATCCTTCTGCAGACCAATGAGAATGGTACTTGGCACCCTTGCTCCTACCTCTCACAATCCTCCTCCTCTGCTGAGAGAAACTATGATATCCATGATCATGAATTCCTTATGATCATCTATATTCTCAAGTCCTGGAGACACCTTCTCCATGGCTCCTCTTTCCCAGTCTAGGTCTTTATTGACCACAAGATTTTACATACTTCCAAGAACCACAGAACTTGAATCACTGCCAAGCCTGCTGGCTCCTTGACCTAGCAGACTTTGACTATAAGATGATCCATATACCAGGGTCTCTACTTGCTGGACCAGATACTCTGTCTCACAGGCCAGACTTCTTGGCTCATGCTCCTAACAATACCCAGACTATACTCCTACCAGACTCCATCTTTGTCCAGCTCATTGATTCCATACTCTAAAGCCATATCCAGACCACTTTGAAGGATGACCCTCTATTTCCTCAGACCCTACAAGCCTTTGATGGCTCTATTCCCCCTGCCTTCCACTCTCACCTCAGTGATTGGAAGCTCCATGAAGGCATCCTCACATACCAAGGACACATTTACATCCCACTAGTCAAAGATCTCTGGCAGTCTATTCTACA
>JBBPSV010000830.1:0-13296 GCA_038093795.1 Retiboletus fuscus
CCTTGCTGCGCATGAACTAGCTAGGCAAGTCATGGCTTCTTGGAACAAGAAGAATTTCACTCCGTTCGAAAAAGGTGATCAGGTCTGGCTCAAGGCCAGAAATTTGAAACGAAACCTGACTCACCCGAAATTTGCCCTGAAACGTGAAGGACCCTTTACCATCACAAAGGTACTGTCTCTGATCACGTATCAACTCCGCCTCCCCAAGACGTGGAAAATACATCCAGTCTTCCATGCATCGCTCCTCACCCTGTACAAGGAGAACTCCATGCACGGCCCTAACTTCCCTTCACCCCCACCTGACCTTATCGATGGGGAAGAACAGTACAAAATTGAAAAGATCGTACGACACTGGGGTTCCGCTACCCACCGCCAGTTCCTTGTCTGCTGGCACGGCTTCACTGCCTCCGACAACACCTGGCTCCCGGAACGGGAGTTCAAACATGCCCAAGCAACCCTCCGAAGCTATAAGAAGCTTCACCCCAAGGTCTTCCCTCCTTAGAACTCTACGCGCTGGTCTCTACGTGAGAATCACCAACCAAGCTCTATCACACCGTCTACACCGTACAGCATGTCTTACTCCCCGTCTACCGAATTGTCTCTTACCGAGTCCTCTTGTACCTTCACCAACTCTGCTCTCCCTTCCCTTGAGGGAGTCGATGACTCGTCCCCCCTTGCCCAGGAACTCTTCGTTCCTACTATTCACCCCCCCATGGTTCTCGCCGATGACTCCACTAGTAACTCAGCCACTCCCGGGTGGAACACCGCACCTCTCCCTTGGCCCTCCGTCCTCGACAAGGAGGAGAAACCCAAGACCATCCTTTCTGTCAATGTACCTCATTTCGCATACACTCTCCGATCCGACCTGCTGTCATGCGAGTCCGGATGCCTTCTCCAGACTCGCCTCCGTGATTCTCGTCTCGCTGCTACCATGCAGGCGCACTTAGATGTAGACTCTCCCCTCGAATCTTTGTATTTAGCCTTTTTACAGGTCTCCCATCTCGACCCCATCGCTTCCTTTACCTCGGCAAATGCCCAGTCGGAGTTTTTCTCCACCCAGCTGCGTCTTGTAGCCCATCGCATCCGCTCGTACCTCCTATCGGCCATGCACCAGCTAGATATGCTAGACTTCGTCGCTGACATAGAATGTTATTCACAGGACCTTGCCAAGGTTGGTCTTCCTCCTCCCCCCGTTCGGCCCACTCTCCTGGTCGAAGCCATTCTAGTTCCCTCGCCAGCTGAGCCTGCTGCTCCGACGCCATCTGCGTCGTCTTCCCCATTGTCACCCAGCAAGGTTCAACTCATCGACTGGCTTGAACGGGTCCACCTCATGAATGAAGGTGAGATCAGCCTTACCACAGACCACCCTCTCTACAACACGTCCTGCTTTCACTGTCACCGCCTTGGACACTGGCGCATCGATTGCCCAGAATACAAGTGCCCGTTCTGTCTTCGCATGCGCCCCGGACACATTCAGAATCAGTGTCCACTCTGCCGCCGTCCCTGCCCTGCTACTCCGTCCTCATCATCCCACTCCTCTAGCTCCTCCCGTTCCTCGCAAAGGTCGCACTGTCTGCGACCTCGCCCGCTCACGTCCCGAATTCAGGACGAGCCAGAGCTCGACTTTACAGATGACGTGTGGGATGACACGGCCTACGCCAACGTCACCGGATCTCCCAACGGAGGCTACATTGACCTCTAGATATCCTCAAGTGGCATTGAGGAGCATAGGAAGGGGGTAATGTTATGAGTTGACCTGGCCCTGTTTATTTCTTTCTTTTCTTTTACTTAGCTTAGTCTCGATGGATCGCTATCCATCTCATCTGGCGCTACCCAGACCTCTCCCATACGGCACGTAAGACGATACTCTCACGGACCGCATCTTTTCTTCATCTCCGACTAATGATCCCGCTGTCATAGTTGCTTCGGGCCGTTCCGGCCACTTCTTCGTTTCATGATAATCTTTGATAGACAGCTGCTTCTGATCGACGCTGATCGACAGATCCGCAGCGGATGTGCCTCGTTTCAACTCATCCCGAGTCCTTACACTTCCCCGAGTCACATCTCCTTTCATCCCTCGTTTTTCCGACCCTTCCACGGGTTTCCATGACCTTCCAGGGTCTACGTATATAAACCGTAGTTTCTACGCTTGTACTCCTTAAGCTAGAGCTACTCAATTATACCTTTGAGATAACTCCGATGCTTGATCTCCCAAGACTGGGATAAGACTTGTCCTCCTTGGACTCATCGTATCCTTTGACGCTGAGCGTGCTCTTCGTGAGCAGATACCTTGCCCGAAGGTTCTTAGTCGTACCGTAGTGTCTAGAACGCTGGTACTCTCTTAGCCCAGAACTCCCCTTGAGTCTACACTCGACCCTACCCAGGCCAAGCATAACATCAACTGTGGTGCACAAAGCACACTACCAGTCACTATGGGAATTTTGCTTAGCTTTGGTGGAGTTATAAATAGTACTCACTCTTGGCTACAACATTGCCCCCTGGGACATGTGATTTACTTCATATGCCATTGAGATACTGAAACAACCCAAAGTGTCTAGCACTGAGTGGTCATCGTGAAGAGCTGGACTAAGTTGTAAACGTCATAGTGCCTTTATACTGGGCTAGAGTGGAGATGGATAAACGTAGTCACCCTAGCATAGAGCACCTAAGCTCCGAAGGGGAGTTTGCCTAATGGGAATACTAGGCCAAAGTCTAACTGGTGTTAATCCTATACAGGATCTCAAGTAGATGATTGGGGAACTCTCCAAGAGAACAAGACTGGTGTTAGCCAGTGAGTTCTCTGGGTTTATATACTCTATGAACTATTTGTACATATTTAAGTAATTAAGCTATATAAGGTTAGAGTATGTGGCAGCATAGCAAAGCAGGAGAGAAACATAAGGCATAAGGCTATGAGGTAGTAATTAAAAGAGAAGCATAATGTGTGATGCACAGCAGAACATGAGAATGAAATGGAAGAGAAGCATATAGGAAATGAAAGAAGACTTAATGTGAAAATAGAAGTGATGTGCATAGCCATGCACAGTGCAGAGATTAAAGAATCTAAGATATAGTGAACTCTATAAAAGTGTCAATAAGGATATACAAAGAATGTCTGTGATAAGATGTCAAGTGTTGACATGATAAAGATAAGATGAAAAGATGAAGAAGATAAGAGATAAGTTAAGAGGACTTAGCATATGAGGTGAAAAATAGCTTCGTAGGAATTGAACCGTAACAGATACATCCATTTTAAAACAGCCATGCCATGGAAAGGGTTTTTGAGCTTTTGAAATGATGACTAGGATCTCAGTCAAATTATTGATTGATTGATATTGTTTGTTAATAGAAACAAAGATAAGCATGTAAATAGCATGTTTGAGTTTAAAATAGTTCACATACTTCTTGATTTCCAACTTCAATTATGGTTAAATGACTCTCTCTCACTCAGCAAAACACCATCCTCTCTTTGCTTAATGCTTGCCACTCTGGTGAAGCCATTGCCAAGCAAACTGGTATCAGCCCTTCTGCTATATCCAAACTTTGTTCCAAGAAGTGTTCTACTTTTTCCAGAGCTATTGGAGGTCATCCTTCCAAGCTTTCTCCTACCAATATTTGCCATGCCCATGTCATATGTCATACTAACTCATGTCCAACCATGTTTGATCCCTTTTGAAGCTACAGTGGCTCAAACAACTGTTCCAATGTTTGCATGTTTTTCACTGATTGAAATGTACTAACTCTATGTTACGCTTTGCCGTGAGCTAGGCATGATCTCAAAGGAGTCAAGTGGACAGTGGGATGTCGGAAGCTTGGACGATGCGAAGAACCTCTAGCTGTGGTGCTACTAGAGGGTGTTATGCTTGGCCCGGGTAGGGTCGAGCGTAGACTCAAAGGTGTAGACTGGGCTAAGGAGTACCAGTGTCTGGGACACTACGGTATGACGAAGACCTTTGGGTGAGGTATCTGCTCACAAAGAGCATGCTCAGCATCAAAGGATACGATGAGTCCATGGAGGACAAGTCTTATCCTGGTCTTGGGAGATTGAGCGTAGGAGTTATCTCAAGGATATGATTGAGTAGCTCTAGCTTAGAGAATACAAGCATAGAAACTACGGTTTATATACGCTAGCCATGGAAGGCTATGGAAGGCGAAAGAATGGACAGGAACATGTGGATCCAAGGGAGACATGACTCAGGGAAACAGAGGGACTCGGGAGGAGTCAGACTGAGTCATGTCTGCTGTGGATCTGTTGATCAGTGTTGATCAGAAGCAGCTGGCAATCAACAATTATCATGAAATGAAGAAGTGGTCAGAACGACCCGAAGCGACAATGACAGCAGGGTCATTAGTTGGAAATGGAAAGAGAGATATGGTCCATGGGAACTTGTCCTTACGTGCTGTGAGATAGGAGTCTGGGTAATGCCAGACAAAGCAGATGGTGATCCACTGAGACTAAGTTAACTACGAAAAGGAAAAGAAATAAACGGGCCAGGTCAAGTCATAACATTACCCCCCTCTTACACTCCTCAATGCCACTTGAGGATATCTAAAGGTCGATGTATCCCCTGTTGGGGGAACCCGTAACGTTGGCGTAGGCTGTGTCGTCCCACATGTCGTCAGTATAGTCAACCTCCAGCTCATCCTGAATTTGGGACGCAAGTGGGTGAGGTCGCAGGTGGTGCAACCATCGTAAGGAACGGGATGAATGGGAGGACTGGGATGAAGACGATGATGGCGTTGTGGGGTGGGGACAATGACGGAGCAGGCATTGGTTCTGGATATGGCCCAGGCACATGCGAAGACAGAAGGGACACTTGTACTCTGGGCAATTGATGTGCCAGTGTCCAAGGTGGTGACAATAAAAGCAGGACGCGTTGTATAAGGGGTGGTCTGGGGAAAGGCTGATCTCGCCTTCGTTCATTAAATGGACCCTCTCGAGGTGATCAATGAGGGCTACCTTGCTGGGTGACAGCAGAGAGGACGATGCAGATGGCATCAGAGCTAGGGGCTCGGCCAGAGAGGGAATGAGGATGGTTTCGATGGGAAGGGTTGGTTGAATGGGGGGAGCAGGGAGTCCAGCCCTGGCGAGGTCCTGAGAATATCTTTCAATGTCAGCAATGAAGTCCAACATATCGAGTTGGTGTATGGCTGAGAGGAGATAGTTACGGATGCGGCGGGATATGAGACAGAGCTGGGTAGAGAAGAACTCCAACTGGGCATTGGCGGAGGTGAAAGAGGCGATGGAATCAAGATGCGAGACCTGTAAGAATGCTAAGTACAGTGATTCTAAAGGGGAATCTACATCTAAGTGGGTCTGCATTGTGGTGGCCAGGTGGGAGTCTCAGAGACGGGTCTGGAGAAGATGTCCAGATTCGCTTGACAGCAGGTCGGACCGAAGAGTATAGGCGAAGCAGGGTACGTTTACGGAGAGGAAGGTCTTGGGCTTCTCTTCCTCCTCGAGGACAGAGGGCCAAGGGAGTGGGTTGGTGTTCCAGCTGGGGGTAGCCATAGTACTGGCACACTCATTGGCAAGAACCATCGGGGGGTGGATAGTGGGAACGGAGAGTTCCTGAGCGAGAGGGGAAGATTCATCGACTCCCTCAAGCAAGGGGAGAGTGGAGTCAATGAACATAGACTCAGTGACAGATGACTCAGTGAGAGAGGACTCGGTAGATGGGGAGTAAGACATGCTGCAGGTATTGGAAGTGGATTGGACTCAGTTGGTGATGCTCATGTAGAGACCAGCGCGTAGAGTTCTAAGGAGAGAAGACCTTGGGGTGAAGCTTCTTATAGCTTCAAAGGATCATTTGCACATGTTTGAACTCCTGTTCAGGGAGCCAGGTGTCGTCGGCAGCAGTGAAGCCATGCCATCGGACAAGGAACTGTCGAGTGGCAGCAGAACCCTGGTGTCGTACGATCTTCTCAATTTCGTACTGTTCTTCTCCATCGATAAGGTCAGGTGGGGGCGAAGGGAAGTTGGGGCCGTGCATGGAGTTTTCCTTGTACGGGGTGAGGAGCAAGGCGTGGAAGACCAGATGTATTTTCCACGTCTTGGGGAGATGGAGTTGGTACATGATCGGAGACAGTACCTTGGTAATGGTAAAGGGTCCTTCATGTTTCGGTGCAAATTTCGGGTGAGTCAGGTTGTGTTTCAAATTTCTGGCTTTGAGCCAGACCTGATCACCTTTTTTGAATGGGGTGAAATTCTTTTTGTTCCGGGACACCATGACTTGCTGAGCCAGTTTGTGCACAGCCAATGCCTCCTGGTGTGCCGCAGTGAGTTCTTTGATGCGATCTTCTATGGTGGGAAGATCCGTAAGTGGGAGGATGGTGGGGATTGGAGTGGGTTCATATCCCATCATGAGGTAGAACGGAGATTTTCCAGTGACAGAATGGGGGCAGTGATTGTGAGCGAATTCTGTTACGATTTATCATGCCCCTACACTTTTTCCCTCGCTTAGTCCTAGTCATGGCTTACCCAGCCATACCTCATCCCGTGCTTAGCCCAGTCCTGGCTCCCCCAGCCAGTCAGCCCACCGTTAGTCTCCACCAGACTACATGCATACGCATTGCCGAGAACCCGCTAAGCACTCCCTTGCTTAGTCCCCATGTCGAGCCCATCCTGGCTCTCCCCTAGTCATAGTCCGTTCCACCTGACCGGAACCCCTAAGTCTCATAGCGCTGGTCTCTTCGTGAGCATCACCAATTGAGCATCCCTCCGAGACACCGTCTCTAGCCTTAGCCCGGGACTTCAACAGTCCGCTCCTAGACTCCTTGCCCAGACCCCTGACGTAGTCCACGCACGGACCGACAGTACGCTGCATCGCCTCAGTTCCTGTCCTCTGACGTCATCTTAGAACCTCCTCCACCGAGTCCAACCTCGGACCCTCTCCTCGGCCTGGCCTCGCACCCACGCCACGCACGGATCCTTTTGGGCCTTACCCCGAACGTGCACACTGCCCTCGGACCCCCCGTCCTTGGCCCCAGTCCACCGGTTCTCTTACAGAACCCGCCCCAGTCCCTCGGCTCCCCAGCTGAGCTCCGGCCTCTCGACCGGACCCTATGCCAGACCCTCGGTGGGATTACTCACGTATCCCTGGATATCTCCTATCCGAGTCCCATCATTGACAATGGTGTATGCGCCTTTCTTTAGCTTTAGCCTTTCTTAGAACCTTGCCTCACGCATCCCTTCTATTACCACCGAAGGCGATGCTTCTTTCGCTCAGCCGAGATCATTGATCAACAGGACGCTTCCTGATCGACAGATCCGCAGCACATATGACTCATTTCATTTACCATTCGCCGAGTCATACTTCACCGTTTCCTTTAGAGATGTGCACCACTCATCCATTCGGCACATCTCCCCTACTTAGCTATACCACAGCCGGTTCCCTTACTTAGACGCCCGGTCTGTGCGCACACTTGACCCCTATATAATAGGTGCTCCACTGTCCCCAGTACCTTAGCTTAGTCTACCTGAATCACTGTATACTCCTAGATTCATAGACACCCCAGTAATCCCAACGCCTTCACCAGAACTCCTGTCTGAAGGCCGTCCCGACCCTCGACCAAGCCGCCGACCATGTAGCCTTAGAACGTGAGAACTCACCTTCTCGCGACTCCACTCATCCCTAGTAGTCTGTTCCCCGGACTACTATAGCCCGAGTCCTAGAAGGCGGCTTACCCTCAGGTCTATGCGCGACCCTGCCCGGGCCACGCGTAACAAATTCGGCATGGATCAGCCGATCAGCCCACGTGGTGGGGTTATTTCCTGCAAAGATCCGGAGATACATCTCGAGTTCCTGATTGATCTGTTCAGTTTCCCCATCAGTCTGGGGGTGATACGCAGTAGATAGCACAAGAAAACATCTGAGAAGCCTACCAAGTTCTTTTGCAAATTGGGAAGCAAACTGTGGGCCTCAATCTGAGATGATCTTCTCATAGAGGCCAAATCTAGGATAAACTTTCTTAAAATAGAGAATGGTGATGTCTTCGGCTGATGCTGTCTTGGTGGTAGGGCAGAAAATAGCCCCTTTCAAAGATGCGTAGTCAGCCCAGACTACAACAGCTGTGAAACTGTCCGACTCGGGGAGATCTGTGATCATGTCACAGGAAATCTGCTGGAAAGGGCACGTGGTGGTGGACTTATTAGGAGTGAGCAGAGGGGCCATGGGGTGGGTGTTGACTTTGTGCTGCTGGCAGAGAGCACAGCCCTTGACATACTTGCGAACATACGGGGCCAGACCTGGCCACCAGAATTCGCTTGCAATGAGTTGCCAAGTTTTGAGAAAACCAGGGTGGCTGGCAGACTCGTGGTCATGACACTGCTGGAGAATGGACTTGCACAGTCCGGCGACGGGGGGATGTAGACATGTCCTTGGTAGGTGAGGATGCCCTCGTGAAGCTGCCAATCACTCAGATGCAAGTGGAAGGCCATGGGAATCGAGCCGTCAAAGGCCTGAAGCATCTGAAGAAAAAGAGGGTTGTCTTTCAACGTAGTCTTGATGTGGTCACACAGTGCGGAGTCAATGAGCTGGACAAAGATGGATTCCAGGAGAAGCACCATCTGTGTGTTATCCAGGGCATGGGCAAGAAAGTTGGGGTAGTGGGACAAAGCATCCGGCCCAGCAAGAAGGGAACTGGGGACATGAATCATCTTGTAGTCGAAGTTGGAGAGGTCAAGCAACCAGTGGGCTTGCTGACGGTTGAGGTTCTGTGGGGCTCAGAAGTAAGTCAGGTTTTTATGATCGGTGAAGACCTGAACCGGGAATGAGGAGCTGTGGAGGAGATGATGCCACGACTTCAAGACTCGGATGATTGCAAGAAGTTCATGATCGTGAATGTTGTAGTTTCATTCGGCTGGGGAGAACAATTGGGACAGATACGAGCAAGGGTGCCAGGCACCATTCTCGTTGGTCTGTAAAAGAATGCCACCTGTGGCCATGCCAGAGGCATTGGTTGCGACAGCGAAAGGCACACTGGGGTCTGGGAGTCTGAGTACGGGTTTCGATAGGAAAAGTTCCTTTAGGTGGAGGAACGCGGCTTCCTGGGGAGGGTCCCAGCACCAGGGTTGGATTTTCTTTGTGAGATCTATGAGAGGACGAGCGATGGTGGAGTAATCTGGGATGAACTGCCAATAATAGTTGGCAAATCTGAGGAAGGACCAGACCTCTTTGACTGAGGTTGGGGCAGGCCAGGACGTGATCCTGTCAAGCTTGACAGGGTCCATTGTGAGTTTCCCTGGGGAGAGGATCATGCTGAGATAGTCCACCTGCTCTGTGGCAAAGGAACATTTGGAGAGGTGAAGGTGGAGGTCGAGTTCTTCCATCCGTTGGAGAACTCTTTTAGTTCATTTGGTGTGGAGTTGTTCGTTAGGGGAGAAGATGAGGAGGTTGTCCATATAGATGATGAGCCATCCTTCAGAGATCATATCTCGGAACAAATCATTCATGAATCGTTGGAACGTGGCAGGGGAGTTGGTCATTCCAAAGAACATGACCATGGGTTCAAAAAGGCCCTTGTGGGTAAGGAAGGCACCTTTCCATTGGTGTCCTTCTTTGATCTGGACGTTGTTGTAACCCCAGCGGACATCGAATTTGGTAAAGACCTTAGTGTCTTGTACTTTGTTAATGAGGTCCTCGATGCGGGGTGGGGGATATGTGTCTCGGATTGTCTGGTTGTTAAGCTTTCGATAGTCCATGCAGGGTCGAAGCTTCAGGTTGCCGTTGGGGTCGAGTTCTTTCTTCTGGACAAAGAAGAATGGGAAGGCTTGGGGGGAGTTCGAGGGTCAGATGGCACTGGACCAGAGGTTCTCTTCTAGGAAGGCTTCGGTAGCTTTGCGTTCCCATGGAGATAGTGGGTAGAGCTTGCCAATCTTGGGTTCGAAACCTTCCTTTAGGTTAATCTCGTGGTCGTATGTCCGTTCCGGCAGGAGTTGTCCAATGGGTCGTTCTTCAAACACCTTTCGGAACTGCTCATACTCTGGAGGAAGGACAACTTTGGGTTTCTTGTTGTATTCAGCCTGTGCGAGTTGCATGGCTGAGGTAATCTTGGTGATAACTGGAGAACCTAGAGGGTAGAACCAGGACCCACACCATTGGATCCGACCAATTCAATAATGATTGTGAGCTTGTTGGCAGAACTCATTCTCTGATTCTTTGTCAAGATACTCGTACAGGCGTGCGTGGTCTACGCAGTTGACTTTGACTTGGCGTGGGGGAGTCCAGTCAAAGCTAGGTCTTTTGAATCAATTGCTGTATTCTGAGGCGGCGACGTTGTATTCCTGGAAGAGAGTCTTTGACTGGTTGCAGGATTCAGGGATGTCGATCATTTGTTTAATCCAGTTGATCATTGGGTTGGTGGAGCAGAGCCAAGGGAGACCAAGGATGATGTTCTTGCTTCCGCATGACATGACGTGGAAGAGAACGTTTTGCATAATTCCTCCAGTGTTGGCATAGAGGGTACACATGAATCGAATTGCTCCATGGGCATTGCTGGATTGGTCAACGTTCTGGACCAGGACTGGTTTCGGGAGTCACATGAGGGGTAGTTTGTGTTTTCACACAAAGTCCCAGTCAATGCATGAGATGTCAGCACCACTGTTGATCAGGGCACGGGTGTCAATGGCTTTAAGGGAGTGCACAGGTACAATGAGCTGCACTGGGATCTGCATGGATTTGCGAGTCTCAGATACAAGTACAGGGGCACATCTAGGAGGAGTCCACGTTGACGGGGTCCTCCATTCTAAAAATCCTTCTGTGAGAAAGAAATCCTAGCTACCAACTCGATTTTGTCATCATCTTCGCAGTCAGCTAGCTCCGGGATATCATCTTTCTTGACCTTTCGGGTTTTCTTGGGAGTCTTGGGGGTGTCGTAGACCTTACACTCCTTTGCCATATGGCCAGTCTGGCAGCATCGGAGGCAGTGGCCTTCCTTGAAACACTTCTGCCTTTTGGCTTCAGTGAGCTTGGGTGGAAGATGGACTGCGTCGACATCCATAACATTGGGGTCCTTTTCTTCTTTCTTGGAGTAGGTGGGGGTGTACTGGGTACCTGGCTTCTTGTGCTGTTGGGCGATCCCGTGGGCCCATCTTCAGTGGGCATCAAAGAGAGCTGCCTTCTTATACCAGTCGGCAACCTTGGTGGGGGGTTTCTCCATCCGGAGAATGTCAAACATCAGGTCCTCAGGTATACCCACAGAGTAATACAACACTAGCACAGAGTCGTCGGTTACTCCTGCAATGGATACTTTGGACCTGAACTGGGCAGTGTAATTAGCGAGAGAAGGGGAGTACTTGCCCTTCTTTCCGGGGATCATACGCTTGGTAGCAAGTCAGGTGAGTGCGTTGGTGGTAGACTCTGAGTGGGAGAAAACTCCCTCGAAGTCGGTGATGAAGTTGGACCACTTCCCAAGTGAGAAGCCTCTGCCGGAGATCTTAGATTCTCTGAAAGTGTCAGCCCACGATGCGGCCATACCTTTCTTCATGAAGGAGAGCACATAGGCAATTCGCCTAGCATTGTCATTGTAAATTTCTGTGTTGATCGAGAGATACAGTTGTACCAAGTGAAGCCAGGGCTTTGCTTTTGTGAGATTTCCGTCGAAGTCCTTGGGGATGCCAAGATGGATTTCCATGGGCTTGGTTCCCATGACAGGGGTTTGGGGCTGGGCAGCAGGTGGTGCCGTAGCTGGGAAGATGTGACCACTTCAAGCGATCAGAGTTGGTGACAGTGGGGTGGGGCTGCGAGGAATAACTGCTTCAGTGGAGAGCTGATGAGACAGTAACTGAGCAAGTTCTTGAGATTCTGCTTCCACAGAGGGAGAGCGTAGTTCTAGATTGGGATCGGGGTTATCAGAGCCTTCAGTGGAGACTTCTGAGTCTGATGATTCTGAGGATTCAGCGGTGGGTTCTGTGGCTCTCCACAAGGTGGAGATCGGTGGCAGTCAGGCTGAGGAGGAGGGCCTACTCGATGGTAGCCGCGATGTGGTAAGCTAGAGCTTTTGTTACGCTTGGCCCGGGTAGGGTCGAGCGTAGACTCAAAGGTGTAGACTGGGCTAAGGAGTACCAGTGTCTGGGACACTACGGTGTGACGAAGACCTTCAGGCAAGGTATCTGCTCACGAAGAGCATGCTCAGCATCAAAGGATACGATGAGTCCATGGAGGACAAGTCTTATCCCAGTCTTGGGAGATTGAGCATAGGAGTTATCTCAAGGATATGATTGAGTAGCTCTAGCTTAGAGAATACAAGCATAGAAACTACGGTTTATATATGCTAGCCATGGAAGGCTATGGAAGGTGAAAGAACGGATGGGAACATGTGGATCCAAGGGAGACATGACTCAGGGAAACGGAGGGACTCGGGAGGAGTCAGACTGAGTCATGTCTGCTGTGGATCTGTTGATCAGTGTCAATCAGAAGCAGCTGGCAATCAATGATTATCATGAAATGAAGAAGTGGTCGGAACGACCCGAAGCAACAATGACAGCGGGGTCATTAGTCGGAAATGAAAAGAGAGATATGGTTCATGGGAACTTGTCCTTATGTGCCGTGAGATAGGGGTCTGGGTAACGCCAGATGAAGCGGATGGTGATCCGCTGAGACTAAGTTAACTATGAAAAAGAAAAGAAATAAATGGGCCAGGTCAAGTCGTAACAGAGGGCTACCCTGCTGTGGAAGCAAAGGGTGGACAAGGGACTGAGACAAGAGTCAGATGGTGTCCACAAGAACTTGTTGAATTGAGAAGATCAAGCTTGGAGTTATAGGTTGAGTGCTACGGTTTAAATAGGTGAGCTGTGGTAAAGAAATAGAACTAGGTAGAACATCAGGGAACAGGGATGAGTCAGGCATAGAACCAAGTAGAACACTGAGGAACAAAGGTGAGTCAGCATATACGAGGCATGGAAGTCAACAGAATGTCAGAGAACATATGAGTAATATAATGACAAAAGATATCGTCAAGTGGGGCTTGAACAGCGAGATGAGTGAGTACAAGGCAAGAGAGGTAGGCATAAGGCAAAGCATAGTAAAAGGGGCAGCAGAGAGAGAAAGAAAATGTAACACTCTACAGGTAGCCCAAGGCCTTAACTATTGGTACAGGGAATGAAGCTCCTGCTCTTAGTTACAAATCTATCTCTTGGTCAACATATATGGGTAGGATCTGATGGAATGGTAGTCATATCAAAATGACAACTCATTGGGACAGTTGTTTGACTTTGAACTTCTATTACATATATCAGATCCTAGAATGCTGTAAAATGATTAGATGTCTTATGTAATGGCTCTATTATGTCACCAT
>JBBPSV010000831.1:0-13292 GCA_038093795.1 Retiboletus fuscus
CCTCCTGGACCCTTCCCTTCTGGCACTTCACCTCCGCCTCGAACCCTCTTTGGGGACGAACCCATCGCACCCCTCACCTTATATACTACCTGGACTTCTCCATAGGAGCCGGGTTTGTTGTTCTTCAGCGTTCTCTGCATTGTTGCATGCTTGAGCGCAGAGAGGCTTGGTAAACCTGACATGCTAACCGATGCCGGTTGAGGGAGCATTGGTTGTTGAAAGGTGGTTTCAGGCATCCGCCCCCACAAGAGAATACAGCATCCATGAAGGTCAAGAAAAAGACCAAAAATAATATCCGGACCATCACGGATTTCATCATCGAAGTAACATCTGTTCATAAACAGAAGTAGCTCAAATTGAAGTCAGGTACTTGACGTTTCTGTTGGTGAGTTTGCTATTCGGATCACGTCACGTGTTGTTAATCCGTCACGTTTGCAGTGCAATCTGGGTCGCTGCAAAATGCATATGTACAATATTAACAAGAAGGGTACACAGTTGTCTGCCCTCTGTTTAAGTGGTGCTGACTGTTATATAGACCTCTCCTCTAACCCCCATGCCCTCCATTGTCTCCATACAGCATGTGAGCGTGCCAAGCACACTCTCTCCTCTGCCATCCAAACTTCCATTGAAATCGACTCACTTTTCGAGGACATCGACTTCTATGCTTCACTTACTCGTGCTCGTTTTGAGGAGTTGTGCCAGGATTTGTTCCGTAGCACCTTCGAGCCCGTTGAGAAGGTCCTTCGTGACTCAAAGATCGACAAGGGCAACATTCACGAGATCATCATGGTCAGTGGCTCCACTCGTACCCCTGTATTATGAAGCTCGTCTCTGATTTCTTCAACGGAAATGAGCCAAACAAGAGTATCAACCCTGATGAAGCCATCGCCTACGGTGCAGCTGTTCAGGCCGCCATTCTCTCTGGTGACACCTCAGAGAAGACGCAAGACCTCCTTCTCCTCGATGTCGCTCCCTTGTCTCTCGGTATCGAGACTGCTGGAGGTGTCATGACTGCTCTCATCAAACGTAACACAACCGTTCCTACCAAAGAGTCAGAGACCTTCTTGACGTACTCGGATAATCAACCTGGTGTATTGATCCAGGTATATGAGGATGAGCATGCACGTACGAAGGACAACAACTTGCTCGGCAAGTTCGAGCTCTCTGGTATTCCACCTGCTCCTCGTGGTGTTCCCCAGATAGATGTCACCTTCGACATTGATGCTAACGGTATCCTGAACGTCTCTGTACATGACAAGACCACAGGGAAGTCGAACCGCATTACGATCACTAATGACAAGGGTCATTTGTTGAAGGAGGAGATTGAGCGCATGGTCAACAAGGCTGAGCAATATAAGGGTAGGTTTTCAATTGGGTTACTTTGGACTTAATATCAATGCTGATGTTTCTCTTTGTAGCTGAAGATGAAGCTGCCGCTGCTCGTATCCAAGCCAAGAATGGTCTCGAATGTTATGCCTACAACCTGTGTAACTCGCTCACGGATGAGAAACTTGCTGACAAGGCGAAACTCAAGTCTTCTGTGGATGAGGCTATCGCATGGCTTGACAGTTCACAAGAAGCTTCGAAGGAAGAGCATGAGGAGAAGCAAAAGGAGCTTGAGGGTATTGCCAACCCAATTATGCAGAAGCTCTACAGTGCTGGTGGTGGTGCCAGTGGGTTCCCTGGCGGTGCGCCAGGTGGTTTCCCCAGCACTTCTGAGGATGACCCAAGTGTCGAGGGGGTTGATTAAAGGGCTTTCTGACCACCGGCTTCTGTTTGCATACGTTGTCTGATTTCTTTGAATTATGTCGTTATGATTCCATCCTTAATTCCTCCAACAGCTTGTATGTTATACAGTGCATCTTAGAATGAATTCAATCTTCACCCCTTCAGACCTTTTGTCGTTTCAAACTTGGAATCATTTTGCGTTGTGTGCGGACGAACTCTGCAGACTTCCTTGAGCCCGCAGTCTGGTTGAAAGCTACAGCTTATAGCCTGTTTACCAAGAGCTGACATGTTTACATTTGCTGATGGGCCTAAGGGTACCATCGGCACTGGACAACTTGAAGGCTGATGATGCTGCATGTACACTTCACATCAGTCAGGAGATCGAAAACCATGTCTCCGACTGCCCGCTCACATTGTACAAATGAAAGGACGACCTTGTCACTCTTGCTGGCGCCTCGCTGCCAATGGACGGTATTATTGCCGAGCTCACGAAGGTGATCAAGGACCACCTCGCTGAATATCCTTGCTGAGAAAATGAGCCATGGTTCAGCAGACTTTTTGGCACTTCGAGAAAACGCACCGCTGCTGTGGTAAATCCCTTGTCAGTAGAACCTGAATTGGCAGCGCCAGCACTGCCAGTCTTGGGCTTCCACCTCGACAGTCTGAGTGACCCACCCCCCTAGCTTGAACGATACGGCATTGACGTGCACCACACCCGCCATACTGATCATGTTCACAGCAGGCAATGCCATTGATGTGGCTGTGCGTACTCGGTACGATCGGTGGTTAATCAAGCCTGATATTATAGATATAGATAGATGAGCAGGTGGCCAGGGTAGAGAACTAGATCATTGAAGACATGAAGTTTGCAACATAAGGCTGAATTTAAAGTAATCACGGTATCTATACGAAGGCCAAAATCTAAGTGAGATGTAATGACCAAACTATTAGGTACCGGGTTGTGCATGGTAGAACGATGGGGGAGGACACATATATGAGAGAATTGAACGATTATCAAAGTTGAGTGGTGTCGGGATAAGTTGGTTCGACGGAGCCTGTGGCTTGTAACCTGTTACTTTAGGCTCATGGTAGAGCCCCCAGTCACCAGGTGCATGTGGAGGTTGGGCACCGTTGTCTTCAAATATGCAGTATTCCTCTTGGCTGCGTGAGCTCATGGGGAATGATTGTGCTGAGTGCTGCGAATTTGATGGTGATCGTTGGCACCTTGGTGCAGCCATTGCGGTTTGGCCCTCCATGTGGTAAGAGTCCTGGCAAATCTCGGCGGGTGACGAGCGTGGCTATGCAAACAAGCATTCAAGTTTGGCAAGTTCTGACTGCTACTTGAAGCACTCACCAGTAGCCGCCTCGCCTTCAACCTTCATTTTTGCTCATCTATAGGTCTCTCAGGCTCTGATGTTGAACTTTTCTGATTCTAGATGCCGGTTAAGTCTGTGTCATGGAATGAATAGAAACGGCAGCGCACATTGGTCCCTTTAAGTTGGTGCCAGATGAAGTCGTCATCGATAAGCAAGCTGTACATGCGGAGAAGTTTGGCTTCAAGTTTGGCTGCTTGACTATGGACAGTTTGCAAAGAAAAAATAATCTTGCGCAATTTCTGGTACCCCAGTCGTCTGGGCCATCATACAGTTGCACTGATTAGCGAACAATACTTTGCACGGGCTCGTCCAGCCCGGAGTCGCTTGAGAAGATATGCGGTGAGTAGGGATCCAGGTTTACGAGTCTTTTTGCGGTGGCGAACATCTGCTGACGATGCCATTCTTTAGATATGCCAGTATGCAGGTGGGCGCCGAGTGATTGATGGAGACATATAATTGTTCAAGCCGTCTCACCCATACCATAACGATCAATGTTTACCTACCATGAACTAGGCCTGAGACAGCGAGTCCGCTACCTCTACTAAACACTCAGCTACCGACCTGTAGCCGCTCTCGTATAGTACTTGGACTGTCTTGGTACGGCATCTCACGATTCTTTGGCACTCGGGAGGTTGATGTATGCAAATTTTGATTCGGAAGGACCATCCTGTGTATGGCACCTCATCCAGGCTGGTACTAGTCTCCACCAGCAAGACTGTTGTCGAAACATGCAAATTTTGATTTGCCAACAGGGGAAGGACTGTCATGTCCTGCGTACGGCACCTCACCCAGGTCAGTACTAGTAGGTAGAGACCAGTAGCAGCCAGTAGCACAGACTAAAAGGACCGCTTAATGATATTCAATTTTTTGAAATTTGAGACACCAAGATATGATGTGATTTTGTTGATCAAGTGGTCAACAAGCGCAAAAGATCAGATATATATTACATGAATGTTGTCAATGACCCTACTCAAAGTACAGGATGCCATGAAATGGACTGAACTATTGTATGCTAAAGATAGAATGGAAAGTCACATTATCCATAAAACTATTGACGAAGAACTCTCGACTCACCGAGTAGAGAGATCGACTGCAATAATGATGATCGAAGAGGGTGCCCACATGGGCGAAGGTAAAGTGCTTCACAGTCAAGGGCAATGGCTTTGTCGAGGTCTGTTATTACCCCGAGCTGCTGGTACTGAGTGTAGAGACAGATTGCAAAATTGTTCAAGGACATTGGACGATTTGGGTGCCTTCGTGGGCAAAGGTTGAGTGCTTCTTGGCCAAGGACAACAGCCTCGTTGAGATCTACCATCCCTCTGAACTTCTCGTACTGAGTGAAAAGATCAGCTGCAAGGCATCTCAATGACTTCAAATGATCCGGGTGTCCTTATGGGCAAAGGTTGACTGCCTCTCGGGCAAGGACAATGGCTTCTTCAATGTCCACCATCACCCCGAGCCGCTTGTAACAATTGCAGAGATGACGTTGGAGCTGATTCAGTGAGGCTCATCGCTTGTGGTGGCCAGGTGGGCAATGCTCCAGTGCCTGGCAATCAAGGATGACCACATCCATGATGTAACCAGTCCCGTCTCCCTGCTCAAACTGGGGGAAAGGGGAATCTGCATATGATTGCAACTTTTCAACTAATACGTGCGTCATTTCACTGCTCTCCATGCCAGTAGAAAGGAACAATTTGAAGCACCTTCTGATTCTGAGTTTTTCTCGTTTTTTTGACCGCTTGAGAGCTGCACACAGGAGGGAATGGGATCTCGTCATCAGCATCATAGAAGAACTGAATTTTAGAAGCGTCCAATAGCTGGCCATCAGGATCAATGGCACAACTAGTCTTTGGCGGACATCAAGGAGGGTGACAAATACTGGCAAAATAATGCAAGCACTCACCTTTTAGTATGCACGAGCGCCAGAACCTGCCATTCCTACCAACACCTTGTGACATGGAGAACAATGGTTAGCATAAACTTTGGGGAATTGATTGCATGGATATTCCTGCCGATTCATCAAATGATTAGCAGTAGACTTCATTAATTCATCCATGTACCGTATGCACGGCACTGGTTTGGAAAAAAGGGTGAGATTGCCTGCGAGAAAAGTCAATTTTGGCAGAGGATGTGTGGCTGGCTTCTTAGGTGGGTGGTCGGGGTTGAATCAAAACATGTTCCAGAACTTTACCTAACCGGCATGTTCGAAGGCATTCTGAACACCAATTACACATTCAACGTTCATTCAACTACCAGTGAACCCAAACACAACAATGTGTTCCGTTCAGCACGGAGGAGTGAACGTCGAACTGAACGCACGTTCGATTCCAGTTCGAACGAGGTTCAGAACCGGACCCATCCAACTTGAAGTTGAGTGCCAGAAGGCTATAAGGAATTATTAGTAAGCAAATGACTTTGAACATCCCACCCATACGAATGCCTGTCTCATTGAGCTCATCAGAAAGCCAGCCAATTGACACACCATCACCTAGCCCAGAACATCCTGTAACGATGGTCACAACCCCCTCCACTTCCGACGCAGGCCTCAGCTCCTCTTCCCCCAATCGTTATGTGGATACTGGGAGGCCATGCCCACAAAAACGTCCTCGCCTGCAGTTCTCTTTACCATCTGAGGAAACTGTTCCTCAGGATGCTTGGAATCCTCATAAGAATGTCAAAATGGTCTACACAACCATAGGTCTGTGTGCTGTGGCGTGGACACTGATCATTGATGCAGCTGCATGCAGGCCTCAGCAAGAAGGTCTCGAGAAGTTGAAGACCTTCATTCACTTCGCATGCTGCAGCTTGCCAGGGCAAGTTGCCAAGCTTTTTCTGCACATGTGAAATACCGTCACTTTCGTCTTCAAGAAATTGAAGTTATGTGCACCATCACAATTGATGAGTGTGAGGAAGCAGAAGCTTGTTTGCAAAGAGCGGACTCGCAGATTGGAGAAATAAGGCATCTTCTGCATACTAATGGGACAATGTTGGTGGACAGTGGTATCATGCTATTTAGTGCCGGACATGACAGCGACAGTGAATCCTCGTCTCTGGGTCAAGCTAAAGAGGGGAGATACAAGTCACCCACCCCTTCTGACGATGACATCTAACTTATGTAGGTGGTGTGCGACTGAGGCATTATCATGCCAATCTGTACATACTATTTAACGCATGATGTACTTTGTACTTGTACTGTAGGTTGCAACAGTGACACGTCCATTTGTTTCTTGCATGGCAGCTGGAGTCAAAGAGAAAATTGGGCAGTTTGGGGGAACGGTTGGCACACGTGACTCTACTGTGCAGAACTTACTAAACCTCTCGCCGGTGTGCCGTCCCCGCCCGCAGTGCTTCCATTTTTGGATCAGGTTTCAATCTTGCATCCTGCCTTATCTTCGATGTTAATAGGTGGTCTTTTCTCTGCTACACTGCCAACCATGCTCAGCTATGTCAATCTTCACACCTTCCTATCCCAAGCACAATAGATATCTGAGCGACAAAGTCGGACTTACCAACATCAAGACAGCAATGTCACCTAGGCCCCAGACGAGCCAGACGGCCACACCAGGTGACTCCCACAGTGGCAAGGAAAGCCCTGAGGGCGACTGGGATGAACATGTCAACAAAACGGGCACACCAAACCAACAAACGAGGCCAGCAGGCCATAGGGACGAGTGGGCAGTATCGAGAGGTGTCGCAGGTGATTGGACATGTCATAATGATGGCAGCGACATCAGATGCCATGGGAGACGAGGCCTAATGGACAGTGCAACAAGCGGCACTCATCACGACTCAACATGAGTTGGTATGAGACCGCTGGCTACAGACAAGACATGTCAGCATGGACGGCACAAACGCAAGATGACGCTTGTACCTGAAGCATTCACACCACCTCCCATAGACCCTAGACAAGGTACCAACCACCCGAACCCACTGCATTGGCATGGACGACTCAAGTCGGGACCTAGAAGGGTTAGTCAATAGAGATGGACTTACCAAGTCATACAGTCACGCCAAGACCGAATTGGGCAAGCTGAATGCATCGCACATGTTATATGTGGAATATAGAAGATGGAGGAGTGACCGGAGAGTGCAACAACCCATCAAGACGAGTAGACTGAGGTGGAGGATATGAGTGCGAGCACACACAAGCGATCAACGTTGCTGGACAAGGAAAATTATCAGTGTACCTCACAGGTCGATGACGACGCACCTGAGTCACATCATGACTCACCTCCACTGTCCTTAGCAATGGTTTGATCGATCGAGGTGCGGCTTGCTCGCTGTGGGTGACAGTAAGTAAAGGCATCTGCTCATTGTGTCATTAGTGACATACTTTCCCACAGTTGATTTGAACCTTTTCCCACTGAATCACGAAGCCTTCTACCGAGCCCCGACCAGGTCCGTGCGCGAGCATGCCTGAGCGTGCCCAAACTGGATCGCACTCTCTGTCAGATCAACAGCACAAGCTGAGGAAGCAGGTCAGCGCACCTCACAGGTTGACAACGACACACCTGAGCTACTCCACGAGCTAGCCCTGCCACTTGACAAACCTGTGCGACGAGGTGGTGACAAAGACCCTGGGAACACGCTGAAAAAGCCTTGGAATGTGTTAGATCACGAATATGAATGCTTAGCAGAGTGACGAGATCTTACCAGAGAAGTTTCCACTGGCAGGTGAGCCAAGTGACTCGGGCAACGAGGCAATGATCCATCTAGCGGTGACAGGGACGCCAGGAACCAACCTAAGAGCTGAAGAACCCGTCAGAACGTGAGTGTGAATGCTTGGAGCAAAGAGAGGAGCAAGACTCACCTAGGAGGGCTCGAGATGAGCCAGACGTAATGGACGTACCGGATAGCCTCCGCAGCGTACCAGACCACCCTGAAGGTGATAAGAACGACCACGTCAACGGAACGGATGCTCAGAGCCGAGTTAAAGGGCTGGGAGACGATCTTGGTGAGCAGGAGAGGTCGAAGGGATGACCTCAATTTGAACGTTTCTCCAGCAGCCGGACACGACCAATGCTGAATCGCATCTCCCCTTTGTACCGTTGAATGGCAGGCAGCACGGATTGATCGGAGCATCTCGATATAGGTCACGATTAAATACAATGATCATCGCCCTCTCAATATGGGCCAAGAAGTCTGCAGCAGCGTGCATTCTGCATCACACTGGCATGGTTTACCGATCAATGACCCTCTCCTATGGGCAAGCGAGAAGATCCCTGTCCCATACACGTGTCACAGGCCTCTCAGAGCGAAGGTACATTCAAATATATAAGTCAGGCTACTAACTTTTTCACCCCCAGTCACGAATCATAATGTCTCATCGTGCCCATACTCATATTCATGGACAAGACTGTACCGCTCCTAGTGATAGTGGCCATGCAGTGACGCCCACATCTCCCGACCCTTTACCCCCATTTCAGCCTATCCCATATAGCGCGCCTCCTCTGCAACCTCTTGACATGGGGTATGCTCCACCCGACTGTCACTGGGTAACCTCACCAGTGTCAGCAACCGCCAGCACCTACCCAACCCAATCCAATTCGAATTTAGCGTTCACCGAAAGTTACCCAACCCAAACTGATTCGGGTTCAGCGTTCGATGACATCTACCCAGGCCACGATACCACAGATGGGCAGGTTTCCACCCAAGCGGAATGGTTCACTGCTCCTCAACAAACTTCACCATTCGTACTGCAACCAGTCCCACCTACAATTTACTCCTCTACGCAGCAACAGCTGCAAGATGCCGCTGATGTCATCAGGGTAAGGGATTGTACTATCTACATATTGTTTGCTAACACCCAGGCAGGTTTCGGGACCTGAGAATGAGATTGCTGCATCCTCTGAGAGATGAACGGGTGTTTCTAGAGCCCCATCTCAGGACCAGCTCCATGCATTTGGAAACTCGCCGTATATTGTTACGGTTCAATTTCCACGAAGTCAATTTTCACCTCACATGCTAAGTCCTCTTAACTTATCTCATCTTTTCATCTTATCTTTATCATGTCAATGTTTGACATCTTATCACGGACCCTTTCTTGTTTACCTTTATTGACATTATTATAGAGTTCACTATATCTTAGATCTCCTCATCTCCGCGCTGTGCACGGCTATGCACATCGCTTCTATCTCACAATATGTCTTCTTTCATTTCCGCTATGCTTCTCTTCCATTTCATTCCTGTGCACTGCTGCGCATTACACATTTATGCTCCTCTTTAATCTCCACTGTAAAACAGTGAAGTGCTCTGGGTGGCAGAAAGCACTCCTAGGTAAGAAGGGTACGAAAGGTTCGTCCCTAAAGGGGTTCTATGGCGAAGGAAGGTAAGTAGGAGTACTTCGAAGTGGTCCTAACCAGCTAATGATGAGTCCGAAGGTAATCCGGACTGAAAATGATGATTCCGGACTTCCAGAATGAGTGGAATGGACTTGTAAATGTGCAGAATGGACGTGGTGGCGATGAATGATGGACAGAACGGCGATAGACAATACGGACGGTGACGATAGACGATGGTGAGAGATCCATGGGAGGAAAACTCAGTTGGAACAGATGGAACAGCGATAGATGATATGGACAGCGACAACGACGATGGTGAGAGATCCACGGAAGGAAAACTCCCTTGGGTAATCCTAGATACATGGTTTAAGTAGTCCGGAGCAGTCCGGAGCGTGACTAAACAATGTATGAAACAAACAGGAATAAGTCCTAAGAAGGGAATGCGATCCTGGAAGCGGTCCAGAAGTGACAGAGAAGGTTATCAAGTGATAGGTAAGGTTCTAAAGGATGTCAGGAATGGACCTGAAGTGAAGGAAAGAAGTCTGAAGCTTCATATAAAAAATTCCGGACCGAACGTCGGACTGAAAACATTGGACTGAAAACAAAAACATCGGACTGAAAACCAGGACTCCGGACTGGAATTGGTGGACTCGGACTGCGATAGGACTGTGTGGGATGGATGGATACAGGGGATTACAAGCCTACAGAGGTTCCAACCTCTACACCGCTTCATAGCCTTATGCCTCATGTTTCCCTTCCGCTTTGCTATGCTGCCACATACTCTATCCTTATATAGCTTAATTACTTAAACATGTATAAATAGTCCATAGAGTATAAAAGACCAGAAGCCAAGCTGGCTAACACCAGTCTTGTTCTTCTGGAGATTTCCCCAAAGTCTCTACACTAAGAGCGATACTCCCCGTTCCACTTCACTCATACGCTCTAGCCTAGCATAAGGGCTTCTACGAAGTTCATTGCGGCCTAGTCTACCACTCTCACGACGACCGCTCAAGTGCTAGTCATTTGGGTTGTTTCATATATTGTCCCATCGCGCCGTTCAACCCCATCAGCACCTTCCTCGTTATCTCATACACCTTCGTTTTTGTCATCCATGGATGGAGCTGACAATATTCCCAAACGCTGTGCCCCTCGAGGGACCTACAAGAAGGAAGTTGATGCCACTTCTCTAGGTTGGTATCCACCAAATATAAGGGATGTTCTGGTGTATGCCCGGCATACTTTGGCCAATGATATGGTGAACCATTTGGGGTGGCTGTTACGAGTTGACCTGGCCCCGTTTATTTTCCTCTTTTATTTTACTTAGCTTAGTCTCGATGGATCGCTATCCATCTCGTCTGGCATTACCCAGACTTCTTCCGCACAGCATGTAGGTCGATACTCCCACGGACTGCTTCTTTTCTTCATTTCCGACTAATGACACCGCTGTCATTGTCGCTTCGGGCCGATCCGGCCACTTCTTTGTTTCATGATTATCTTTGATAGACAGCTGCTTCTGATCGACACTGATCGACAGATCCGCAGCGGATGTGACTCGTTTCGACTCAACCCGAGTCCTTACGCTTCCCCGAGTCACATCTTTCTTCATCCCGCATCGACCTGTCCGTTCCACGGGCTTCCATGCATTTCTATGACCCTCGTATATAAACCGTAGCCTCTACGCCTGTATTCCCTAAGCTAGAGCTACTCAATCTTACCTTTGAGATAACTCCTACGCTCGATCTCCCAAGACCGGGATAAGACTCGTCCTCCTCGGACTCATCGTATCCTTCGACGCTGAGCGTGCTCTTCGTGAGCAGATACCTCGCCCGAAGGCTCTTAGTCGCACCGTAGCGTCATGAATGCTGGTGCTCCCTCAGTCCTAGAAACCCCCTTGAGTCTACGCTCGACCCTACCTGGGCCAAGCGTAACAGTGGCCATATGGCGAGACTGCGCATGATGCATACAAGATTTCCGTCCAAGAGGCAATCTCAGAGGCAAATGCTGTCCTACACGAACATAAGTTGTCCATCATTAGTGTGCTACGTACTAACATTCCATAATAGAGGTTGAACTAACACATGAAATACAAACCATGGTAACACCACCTGGCCTTTGCTACCACCTTTCGCTGCTGATATAGTACACTATAGGTCCTAAAGGAGCCGAGTTACGTGCGCAGTACAGCGGTCAAGCATGCTGAAAAATATGCAGAGATGTTTTTTGTAATGGATGATGCCGAGTTGTTAAGTGATCCGCTGAAATACCGAGCCTGGAAGATCAACCGCCTTGACGCAATCTCGGACCATCAAAAACCGACTTTTTTTTTCAATGAACATGATGCCACAGTAAGTTTTCTAGACAACAACCATTCTTTCTGACCAATGATTATACAGGGCACTGTTGTTCGATGGTTCAGTAACTCAACGCTCGAGACCTTTCATCTCAACTTTTGGTACACAAATAATGTTTCCCCTGTCAAATTTTTCCTGTTGACTTACTATACGACACCAACTCGAATGTATGCATTATCTGCAGCAGCGGTATATTTGTCTCTTCATGGCTCGTATAGCCAACAACTGAACTTCAAGTGCTGTTTCAGCTCCTGTGTGCTTGCCGCCATGTTGCAACTGGCCGGAAACACAATTCTGGAGACGCTCTGCCATTTTCCAGTGACAAATATGGTCCAATATATGATGTATATCATGTTGCACTGCTGGAATACATGAACCACCCCAATATTAGACCGCAATTCAAGACTCGACTCGACTGGTTGAATACAGAGGGATTGTGAGTATATCATACTTATTCTAAAATTTAAATCAACAGCAGTCAACAGGAAAAAAATAGGACAGAGTACATCTACCCTCTCGTCGACAAGAAAAGTCCTGCCAGTATTTGTCCCGCCTCCCCAGCAGGTCATCAGCACACCCTTTGGCTCGCAAGCATCAGGATCAGGATTGCCATATACCCCCCACACTTATAGTCTGGAGTATGGGTACTTAGATGCCCAGCCTGAGGGCAGCACCTCGTCCGATATCACATTCCAATTCTGATCACTTACACTGTTTGTAGTATACTGTATATTGTACTGATCACGATCACCTTACTTTTCTGTTGCACCCAAAAATCATGGAAAGCAGCCCTTAACTCACCAGAAATTGCTGTGCCAGTCATCAACATTCGGCCGAGGTGGAAGTTCCACAGTGAGCGTGTGAATGATTGTACTTGGGACAGCTCGAGACGAGCTAGTCTACCACGCAAACCGAGCAGCGACGAGTCGGGATGATCCAGCAGCGATGAGGACGTCAGTAATTGGCCTAAGACGGCACAGAACGCGTCAGAACGAGAGGGCGAATGTTCAAAGCAAAGGAAGGAAAAAACCCACATAGGAAGGTTCGAGGCGAGCCAGACGACCCGGGCGGTGAAATGGCCGTACCAGACAATGTCAGCAGCAACAAGGAATGGCCTAGAGTCGATAGGAACGAGCGCGTCAACGGAGTGAATGCGCAGAGTCGTGAAACTGGGCCAGCAGGCCTTAAGGGTGAGCAGGACGACTCGGGAGGTGAGGTCGATGGTTAGACATGCCAGAGCGATGGAGACAGCGTCATATACAATGGGGAACAAGGCTGCACAGACGGCGCACCGAGCAGCACATGCTGTGACTCAAAATGAGTCGGAACACGTCTGCTAACTGTAGGCAAGGCGAAGCAGCACAGACAGCGCAGGCGCATCATGGAACACATACCTAAGCCGTTCACAATACCTCAAATTGACCGCAGACGCTGTAGAGATCTGGGGATCTCTGTTCTCGTATAGGATCATATCCGACAACTATCCGAGTCTGTCCGAGTCAATCCGAGTCCGTCCGAGTCAATCCGAGTCCATCCGAGTCAATCCGGTCCACGTT
>JBBPSV010000833.1:0-13283 GCA_038093795.1 Retiboletus fuscus
GGAGCTCATCCTTCAAAATTTGAAGGTAGAGGTCCCCATCCATCCTACCATCAATCTTGGAAGCAAATCCAACTCCCTCCCAAGTCATACAACCCCACATCATCAGAGATCCTTCTCCAAACTTGAGAGTTCCATCTACCAGCCTATCACTAAGCCCCTCACCTGACCTTTTCCAAGCCCATTTGCACCCATCTGACCCTAGGCAATTGATTTTGGTCTCATCAGACCATATGACCTTCTTCCAGTCCTCTACAGTCCAATCCTTGTGAGCACAAGCAAAATCCAAATGAGGCTTGCAATGCCTAGCAGAGAGAATAGGGTGTTTGGACTTGACCACAGCCTTCATACCAGATTTCTTCAAATGAAGCCACACTATACTGGCAGAAAGGGGCTCATTGATGATATTGGATAGAGCTTTGGTCACTTGGACAGCATTTTCAGCTCTATCAAAGGTGATAAGGTGTTGGGCATGACAAATGGTGGCAGGGGAAAGCTTGGAAGGACAACCTCCAATAGCTCTGGAAAGGGTAGAATACTTTTTGGAGTGAAGTTTGGATATAGTGGAAGGGCTGACACCAGCCTGCTTGGCAATGGCTTCACCTGAGTGTCCAGCATCAAGCAAAGAAAGGATGGTGTTTTGCTGAGTGAGAGAGAGGGATTTAACCATGATTGAAGTTGGGAAACAAGAAGTGTGTGAACTATTTTAAACTCAGACATACTATTTACATGTATATTGTTGTTTGAATTAACAAACAATAACAAAGAATCAATGATTTGACTGAGATCCTAGATACCATTTCAAAAGCTCAAAAACTCTTTCCATGACATGGCTGTTTTAAAAGGGATGTATCTCAATGGTGTGTAAACTGAATCACATGACCTAGGGAGCAACCTTGTAGCCAAGAGTGAGTACTATGTATAACCCCACCAAAACTAAGCGAAATTCCCAGTGTCTGGCTGTGCATGAAGCACACTGCCATCAAGGTTAGTTATGGAAAGGGTTTTTGAGGTCACTGTAATATAAAGGACAGTTTTGATTTTGGTTTTGACAGCATGCCTACTGCCAAGGCTATGTCACTGATGATGTCTCCCATGAACAATGCTTCAATTGGAAGTGATGACTGGGATCTCCAAGTTCACTTTACACCCATCCAAATCTGAATCCATACCTGCTTCATAGTCAGGGTCATAGCCTATAACCCAATAGGATCTCAATGAGTTTGGGTCTTCAGAGCCTATGGTGGCTCAACTCCAACCTCAGCAGCCATTCTGCTTGCTCACAGGTATGTCCAATGACTCCAACTTTGGTGATCATAAGAATGGCCTTCATGATGTTGACTCAGATGCAGAGGACACCTTTGAGATTCATGGTGGTCATTCTGGGCAATCCAAGGATGATGCACTGGGTGAACTAGGCAAGCTAGTGGTATGCTACTTCCATATATGTTATGCTTGATGAATGACTGGTGATGTATGTACAGATATTCTAGTCTTAATCAGATTTGTTTTCTCTACACCCATTCCCATTGAGACTCAGCCCTGTTCACCTACTGTGCATGGGGGTTTCACCACCTCCACACATTACAGGAAAGCTGGACAGAGTGGATTTCTCACCCATTGACACATGTGCTGCCCTTATGAATACCATGATAGAAAGCAAGTTCAATATACAGGCCACAGTGGAGCTCTTGCTCTCTCAAGTGGGCCAGGAAGGGTTTCCACCTCCATCATCTCATCCACCTGAACATGAGCATTGCAGAGATGATAAGAGACACAGACAGGGACTGAGCTGCCTGTCTATGACCACCAACACATTCTAATACCCCCCCAATTCCTCTCAAACCTACCACCATTGTAAATACTACCCCAATTAGATATTACCATGGGGAAACTCTTATCCCAGGCAAGCAAGATCAGTTGTAGCATGTTCAACAAGGCAAATGTGCTCTGGCAAGGAGAAGAGAGGAGCATCAAGATGTATGAGCAGAGGGCTACCATTATCAACACTGTGAGTGATGTGTCAGCTTCAGATGACAGACCACAGATGGGTTCAAGCTGGATTCAAGGACAAAGATGAGGGACAGGCCCTCCAGTGCATCTGTACTCACAGCTTCCATCTCAATGGCAGCCACCACCTCAGTCAGAGCATGAATGAGAAATTGACCTCTTCAGTTCTGACTCTCCCATCACTGTCCATCTTGGATTCAGTTGTCTCTTTCTACACCTACATTATCTACATAAGCAGTCATGTCTACATCCATTGGCCCATCAATATCACAATCATCATCTCAGCTGTCATGCATATTCATAACCATGGCCTGGGGAGATATGATAGAATTGGATCCATAGGTTGATATATTCATGGATGTGAGAGATTTGTGTTACTACAAAACCCTCAGGTGACACACTGGTAATCCAGGTCAAATCATTGATGGTCTGGATGTGGCCTCCAATTTGAATGGACTCAGAACTGACTCAGGCAGCCTTTGCAAACATGAAGGCTTGATATGTATGCACTTCATGCCTCTCTACTCATATTTTTCTTCTTGCCAGTGGATGCTGCATAGCTATGATTGTCTGCTTTTCTGTTCCTTTCCTTAGTCTCATCAGACAGGGTGAACCTATGTGCACAAAGAGAAAAGAGAAGTGGTGTGTCTGGCACATGTGGTCTAAGTTCAACTGAGATGTTTGGCCTGAATGGATTATGCTGATTGGGCATTTTTGTGATTCAAACATGGGTGATACACCACTTTACCTGCTATCCATCACATACATTACAACTATCATCACTTCACTGATTTTTCATGAGCATAATGGGCAAATCACCCAGATTCTCTGAGAGTCTCTTCTTTTCCCAAGAGATGTCAGCCTGCAACTCCTTCAGATTCTTGGTGACAGCAGAATAGCACCCTGATGTCATCTGATGAGCTTTCTCCCAGAGGCTATCCCTGACTGAAATGATGGGATATGTTTTCTCTGCCTCCCAATAGAAGTCATGCAGAGAGTGTGCAAGGTTGGAGACACATCTGCATCAATCTCTGTACATATCCAAAAGTGTTTTGTAGGCCAATAGAGGCATGTTTCTTAACTTGAAGAAGTTGGAACAATCTTCTGTGTTGAATGTAAGAGGGAATGCCTTATAATACAAGTATTGCTGCTGTTTGAGGGCTTGAGTGGGTGAGCTTGTGTCAGTGTGGTGAAATAGAATCCACATAGTAGTCCACCATTGAGATTCAAGGTCATGGAGGAGATTCATATGGAATGGAGGATTTGATGCTTCTTCCATGTCTTCTGGCACAAACTGGTAGGTCTGACTTGCTACCTCAACAGCCATAAAATGTATCATTCCCTACTCATTGTGAGTGTACTGCATAAAAGAATTGATAATGCCTACCATTTGAATATTGTGCAAGATTTTGAAGTTGACCTTCTTTGCAAATTCAAAGTCTGACAGCTTGTCAGTCAAGGCATCACCCTCCTTAACTCACAATACATTGGTGATGCTAAAATCATGATGCATCCAGCCAGCCTTGTGAAGATAATAAAGGGCTACTCATTGCATAAGTCAAGAGCAAAGACAGCAATTAAATCAGCTTACCTCATCCTGAGTCCGATAAACTGAAAAAACTGTCAGCCAGCCATGTCATGTCCATGAGGGCAACTCTAACATCCCAGAAAACAGTGTGAGCATGTGTCTTGTATCCAATTCTGTCACTTTGATGAGGTGCACATTGTACAGCTTTGAGTGGTGAATGACCACAGTCTGGTACATGGCTGATGCTGGATGAATGGCATCTTTTAGAGAGGATTGGCTGGTTGTTGATGTCAACCCATTTTCCATTCTCCCTAGAATTCAGCATTTTGTTAGTCTTACTGGAGATATGGACATCTTCATAAACCTGGACTCTAACAAAATATCTTACTACTGCTTTCATCTCCTCCTCTCCAAATTTGACCTGAATGTCCTTGAAGATCATCTCAAGGATCTTGCTCTCTGATTCACAGTCTTTATCCCACTAGGAGTCCTTGATGGTGACTATATTTCTGTGCTCATCCTGTGCTTCATATACTTGAGTGCCACAACCAACCATCATATCTGTGCTAAACATAGCAAGAGGGTGCATTGTGATAAAAAATTGGTTGTTGATCTTGAACTTGTATTGAATTTGTTCCCTATGAATGATGTGCTCAACAGTGGGGTCCCACCTGAGCTCCACTTTCATCTGACTTCCAATCAGGTAAAACAGAGAGATGACATCATAAATTGCCTAGGTAATTGTGGTTAGGACTGAAGGCTATCACTTAACACAGCTCATCACATACTGCAGTGAAGTTGATAGGTTCTGAGATGGCAAGGAGTGCACAACTGTGGTACCAAATCCTTATGTTCACATCCTTGATTGTGATCCCCAAGATGAAACAGCAAAGTGGATCCTCATACATAATGTTGTGCAGGCTCTGTATGACTTTCTATTCATTCTGATGCAGCAGAAGTTGTTAAGCCTGGCACAAGAATGTATTTATGATGTACATCTTGTGTTCTGCTAAGGTTTCTCACTTTCTTAAACTTGAAAGGAATGGTGATGTTGAACCAATGTGTTTTTTCAGGGCCAGAACATCTGATGTATGCATCCAGGCAGAAGGTATTGCCATGCTCTGAGAGGAGTCATACATGAGGATTCAGAAAACATTCAAATAGGCAGCTGGATATTTGGCCAAAAATATTCAAGATGATATTGATAAATGGCTTGATGATAAAGTCAGACCATTGAGATACACCTCCATCTTGAGGGGTGTTCAGAATACTATCATCTATCAACTTCTGGCCTATATGCAATATTTCTGGGGGGGGACCAAATGCAGAATCAACAAGGGTGGAGTAACAAGGTCTCCAGAGCACTGACTACTCTGTGAAGTAAAGTATGGGATTGCCAACATATCTGGAACAAGGGATGGTGATTTCATTGGTGGAGTGATTGGAGCCATGCTGGACATGGTAGATTTGGCAGTTGAGCACTAGTAAGGCCAGAAAGTCCTGCCTTTGGGCAGTTTGGGGGGAATGTTTGATACATGTAACTCTATTACTTGTGCTTCCATTTTTGGACTGTATATCAATCTTAGTTACTGCTATTAGATTAGTGACCAGCCATTTAAAAGAGGACAGTTGGTCATGAGTCTAGTTCTCCACCCTCATGTTGGGCTGTGCACAACTGGCTTCATTTTTAGTTGATTGTTTGCTCACTGTCTTTCACACCCCCTTTCCACTTTCTTTTGTTATATATTCCAAATATTACTTCTGTCACACTCTGAGTCTGTCTTCATTTTCAGTTACTTTCCCTGCTATCTTGAATGCTATTATCTCAGATCTGACCTTGTAGATAGCTAATCAATGACTGTTATGACTTGTCATTGCCCCTACACTTTTTCCTTCATCCAGTCCTAGTCATGGCTAACCCAGCCATTCCTTGTCCTAAGAACCACCAATAGTCCTCACCAGACTCTAAGCCTATGTATTGCCTAGAACCCTCCTAGCATCCCTATACTTGGACTGCTAACATAGTGTCTGTCCTGATACTTTCTCCAGTCACTGACCTGTTCTGTCAACTGGAACCTCTAACCTCATGGTGCTGGTCTCTTCATAAGCATCACCAATTGAGTGTCCCCTTGCCACCCTAGCCTAAGACTCCAACAGTCCACTCTCCAACCCCACACCTAGACCCATGATGCAACTCATCCATAGACCAATCCTCACTCCTGTCTCAGTCCACCATGACATCACCATGGAACCACCTTAGCTGAGTCCAACCTTGGAGCCTCTCCTCAGCCTGGCCTCTCATCCAGACCATGCACTGCAACCATTGGGCCTCACCCCAAATGTACTCAATGGCTCTGGACTCCTCCTCACATGAGTTCCAGTCTTTCAGCTCTCCAACAGGGCCTGCCCCAGTCCTTCAGTTCTCCAACAGAACTTCCAGTCTCATGACTGGACCTAGTCCCAGACCCTTGGTAGAATGACTCATACTTCCATGGGCATCTCCTATCTGAGTCTCATCCTTGACAATGGTGATCATACCTTTCCTTCATCTTTAGCCTTATTTAGAACTGTACTTCATGCATGCCCTATACTAACACCAAAGGCAATGCTTCTCTTCACTTAGCCAAGATCACTGATTGACAGAACACTTCCTGATCAACAGATCCACAGCATGTAGGACTTGTTTCATTGCTCATTCATCCAAGTCATACTTCACTATTCCCTTTGGAGATGTGCTCCTTCATCTGTTTAGCACATCTCCCTTACTTAGCTACACTGCTGCCCATCTTCCTTTCCTAGATGCTGGTCTGTACACATAGTACTCCCCAATATAATAGGCACCCCAGTCCTCATTGTACCTTAGCTTAGTCTACCTGAATCTGATCTACCATAGTCCCTAGATCATAGATACCATTAATTCAACCACCTACCATTGCCTCATCTGGAAGGCCATCTAGCCCCTCAACCATACACCTACCATGTAGCCCTAGAATGTGAGAACTCACCTTTTCACACCACTCTTACCTTCATCAATCCTCTCTTCAAAGCTGTCATAGCAAGAGTCCTAGAAGGTGTATTACCCACAGGTCTATGCATGACCCTGTCTGGGCCACACATAACAATGACTGTCAATCTGAGCTGCAGAGACAAGTCTTTGAACAATGGAATAGGATCATGGCTGTGATGTTCTGCAGTAGTGATAGGCATGAAAAATCTGCAACACCTGTTTAATCAGGCCCTTATCATGCACAGTGCTCCCATTTTGGCATGTTGATTGAATTGCACCATAAGATCTACCATTGCACTTTCTATCTAGCTTGACTTAGTGGAGGGATGTAATGTAGTAGTAGTGGAACAGTATAATCAATTATCAAAAAAATGTATTTGAACTGAAAATATCTATTGGTGACAGAACACTGTGTGAACTGGAAGCAAGCATGGAAAATACAGTGCACATGGACTCCAGAGGAGTCTTGATCCATGAAACATTGTGGTAGGGGTCATAGCCTGGTGGCTGGTGGCTGGTGGTCATAGTTAACATCACTAGGGTTATTGACATGATAGAGTCCTCCTATGATAGAGTCTGCCAGGACAGCCAGCCATCCTTGTCCCTCTCCAATATTTGGGACCTTGTGAGAATGCACAAGCTAGAAAGGCTGTGAAGGAGGGAACATGGTCAATCAAGGCATAGTTCCCTCAATACAATACATACCTATCCTGTTTGGATGCATATGTGAATGATAATATGCATGTGCTTCATGAGTGCCATTGAGCTTGGGACAACACACATGAGGAGGTGGATAACAATGCTACCTTGCATGGAACAGTCAGTACCTTAGTCTGTACTAAGTACTGAGACCTCAGTGTCTGGAGTGACTTGAAGTCAGCATAGAAAGCACTCTAACTGCTCAAGTTCCATGGAGCTAACCAACTCAATGGTAAACTTGAAACTTTACAGAACTGTGAAGTATCTTCAAAACTGTTACAGACCTTAGAACACCATAGTATTTTTCTCCCTATTCATCCTAGCTTTCTACAAAACTTTCACATACAGCCCCTATCTATTACCAGGAGAGCTACATACTCAACCCTAGACCTCCTCATGTCACTCTAGACTACATCATTGTACACTACTCTACATGAGTTCACCCTACTCATGTTTACCTACCAACTCCCTTCACCCCCTCATGTACATAGCCTTACCATCCACTGTCCTCACCTAGTCCTCATTGTAACATAGCATATCATAGATCTAGTATACACAAGTGTAAACCCTAGAATAGTATATAAAACCTCCAAAGACTTGATTGGACCCCAGTCTTGTCCTCTTGGAGTTTTCTCCTACACTTCAGTGCTACAAGTCACATCTCACTTGACCTCTTGAAGACTTAGCACCCTAGTAAGATGTTTGGTTGTTTCAAAACTAGTGAGAGAAATTAGATATGAGCAGTTGACCAAATCAAGCCCTGTGAAGTGTGGTGGTGGCAAATGCATGCAGTTCCCAGAGATGCAAACACACTGGGCACATAGCTCTGCATGATCCTTGCAATGGATGACAGTGGTGTTGGAGTGGAAGAGCAGGCCCTAGCACAAAGTAAGATATAACAAGTGTTCCAGAATATTCCAGCCCATGTACATAGCATTTCAGAATCTCATAGTGATACAAAGCTCTGCAGCTTCCTTCAAGCTGAGGGAAACTGATTCAAAGTCAAAGCACCTAAGTGATCCAAAACTGTTGACACATGCTGTACAACTTACTGGAGGCCCATGTCCAAATCAAGTATGTCCTTCTCCTGACTGGACAAACAAGTCAGCAATACATTATTGAGATGGATTCAAAAGTCAAGCAAAGCCTGGGAAGAGGTCTAAGGTTCCTGCTACCAAGAGAAGTGGACTTCAGCATGTCATTAGTAACACCAGAGTAGGAAAATTGGCAGTTCCAGGCCAAAGGGATGCCAAAGCAAGGCCCAGACCTAGTTGATGTGAAATCATGCCTGGAGGCTAGTGATCAGCACCTTGATACTTCTAATATTCCTCCTTCCTTTCTGACCAGCTTGCATTATCTCCAACAATCTGAAGTGCCAAGTCTGCATTGATGATCACATGCTAAAATCTTCACAGGTCTCCATCATGAGTAGTTCACAGACATGTTTATCAAGCAGAACCAACAGACATATGACAGACTTCACTTGGAGCCCTGCATGAATGCATGCAGGTGAACAAATGTGACCTGCTGTTGTATGCAGAGCATAATGTTTCCAAGGAATTGAACCTTGGCTGCCCAGAATTGATGGGGGAGCAGAAAGACCCTTGTGGAGGGGATCAACACAAATAAGGATTCAGGGCATATTCAAACTGGGCAAGTGGTAAATGGAAGATGAGATTGGATCTGAAATCTGGATTCAGGAGATACATAAAGAGATTGATGGAGATACATTCAGACTGGATATGAATGGGGATTGGTTGCCTATGCCAAAGAACAGGAAAACAAGTTGGCAGATGATGATGTCTCCAATGTCCTTCGTGATAGGGTCAGTGATGAAGTCAGTAGTGGTATGGAGGACAAGAAGTGAGATATTGACTGTTACAGTTTTCTCTATTCTTCATTCTTGCATACTATTGTTTGCCATTTATCACCAACTATACTCTTGGAGGGGCGATGTTGTCACTCAATATACCAGTGTTGGTTGTATTCTTATCACAGGTCCTTCATGGATCTTCTATTCCCTTTTGTCATAATCCCTTAGTTATCATTGGACTTACTACTCCTCTGCCATTTCTCTCACAACAGCCAGTGCTCCCCACCTTCCAGAATAGTCTGTACATTCTATCTTCTATTGTTCTCTCCTTGGTCTGTGTACATCACCCTGGTCTATAAATACTTGCACTCTCTGTAGTTATATCCCAATCTTGGTCTACACAATACAAGTGTTGCTTGATTCACCCTTGCATCCCTAAGAGTTACACTTGAAACCCTCCATCCTCCTCTATCCAAGCTAACATCAGACATTGGTCTCTTTGTAAGTATCACCTGACTATCACTCGCATCTTTGTCAAGATGTCAGTCTCTTCATGAGTATCACCTTGACAATGATCCTAGGAGGAAACCCCAGTTGCAATGCTTCATGTAACAAAAGACCAAGATTTTCCCTGGTCCCACTTACTTAGGTGAAGGATCAAATGCATAGTCACCACAAGTCCTAGCAGAACATATGGTCTCAGTCCTAACGACATCAAGGACTTCAACATCCCTGAAATCCAACAACAACCATTGAGAACCCAGTGCCACTGTAACCCAGCAACACCATCAGGAGCTGCTAACCCATTGACTGTGGCAACCACTCCCATACACACCAGGACCTTCACAGCCCAACCCCCACAGAACCCCCAAGCACCATTGAACTCCCAAGCACCATTGAACTCCCAAGCACCATTGAACCCCACTCCAACCACCATGCCAGAACTCAAAGCTGCCCTACCCTCTGACTTCTCAGGAAAATCTGCCAATGCCTTCTGATGGATCTGAGCTATGAAAGCTTATTTCGCCCTAAATGCCACATTATATACCAAGGACAGTGACAAAGTCATGACCACTTTGAACAAGATGAGCAAAGGAAGAGGTGCCTCCTTTGCTGAGATGTGGTATGATAAGATAGCCAACACCACCATCCCCCCAGACCAAAAAGACTTTGATACCTTTGCTTCCAACTTTGAGGAAACCTTTTACTCATATGACATCCAAGTTACTGCCTGCACTGAGTTATCCAAACTAGTCCAGAAGTCCTTCAAGAATGAGGATGGAATCACCAATGATGGCTTCCAGGTGTATATCACCAACTTCCAGAACCTCTATGCCAAAGCCAAGATCACAGACCACACCACACTCATCAACCAATTCTCCTTGGGCTTAGATCAGAAAATATCCACCATGATACTCTTGATGACTACCATCCCCACCACAATCACTGAATGGATTACCAAAGCCAAGATGTTCCATACTCAAAAGATGCATATCCTTACACTTTGAGGAGGATGACCCCAACCATCCTCCTGGATTTGAACTTCATCCAGAGATCCCAACACCATGGATGTAGACAGTGTCACCCTATCTAAACTCACCCCTACCAAACATGCTAAATGCATCAGGGAGGGACATTGCTTCTGATGCTGACTACCAGGTCACAACTTGGCCAACTGTAAAGGGAAGACCCCCTCCTGTTCAGCACCACTCCCCACTCACCTCCAGAACATCCACACCACTGAAACCACCAAGGAATTACCAGAGACCCCTTGCTCTGCAATTGACGAATATATCCAATCCCTCAAAACCATGGGTAAAGGAGAGTTCAAGATCTTATCCATCCTCAAAGTGTGCTATGAGGATAAACCAACTGAAGAGATTGCCTCCATCACTACTCCCAACATCCAATGAGGGAAGGATTTTTAAAAAGGAGAGCCGCTTCAATGTCGCCCTCTCCCATAACCAGTCATGTACTTGTAGCACCAAAAACAAATCAAACTATGTGTTTACCCATTCAGCTACAAGGGCAAGACAAAACTGTCAAGACCACTGCCCTCATCAACTTCAAAGCAACCAAAAGCTTCATCAACTCTCGGCTCCTCACAGGCAACAACTTTCCCATTGCCAAACTATCACAACCCATTATCACCTACAATGTTGATGGAACTCCAAATCAGAAGGGGTCCATCCACCACACTGCTACAAATCCCATTACTCTGGGTTCCTTCTCTAGTAAGGAATGTCTCATGGAAGTCTGACTCAGTCACCCACAAATCATCCTTGGAATGCCCTGGCTCCAGAAATGGAACCCCTCTATCAACTGGAAAGACTTTACCCTCACCATTCCAACAGATACTTAAACTCCTTTCTCAAACCCACTCTACCCCAATCCTGATCAAGAAATCACAGCACTGTTCTCTCAATGGTATTTCCAAGGGATTGATTGGTCTCTTCATGAGTATCATCCCTCAAATGGAACCAGCAGGGAAAAGATCTGCAAGGTAACAACCCAGATACCCCCAGAACTGTGAATCCCAGAGTTCTGTTCAGACTACACCAATGTTTTCCCAGAAAAGATGTTTGAACAACTACCCCCTCATCAGTCCTTTGATCACACCATAGAACTCAAGGATACCTTCATTTCCAAAATCGCCAAGGTCTATTCCCTCAATCCCAAGGAAAAGGAAGCTTGCAGTACATTTGTCAAAGAACACCTTAAAACTGGACACATCATATCCTCAAAATCACCACAAGCTGTCCCCTTCTTCTTTGTAGGAAAAAAGGATGGATCCCTTTGCCTAGTCCAAGACTACCAGTACCTAAACAGCCACACTGTTAGGAATGCCTACCCACTCCCCCATATTCCTGAGCTCATTGACAATATGAGGGACACCACCTTTTTCACTAAATTTGACATATGATGGGGATAGAATAACATATGACTCTGGGAGGAAGACCAGTGGAAGGTAGCATTCATCACACCTCTTGGGCTCTTTGAACCAATGGTCATGTTTTTCGAGTTTTGCAATGCCCCAGCAACCTTCCAATCATTCATAAACCATATTTTTGCTGACATGATAACTGAAGGTTGGCTCAAGATCCATATGGAAGATTTAGGCATTCATACCAATGGATCCCTCATCCTCCATCATGAATGAACTTGTAGGGTTCTCCAATGCCTTTGCGAACACAGATTATCTCTAAAGATTACTAAGTGCTCCTTTAATACACCCACCATGGAATATCCTGGCATGATCATAGGCCAAGGGATCACTCAGATGGACTCCACCAAACTCTCTGCCATTGTGGACTGGAAACCCCCCATGTCTGTCAAGGGTACTTGCTCATTCCTCAGGTTTGCAAACTTTTACTGAAAGTTCATTCCCAACTATTCCAACATTGTTGCCCCACTCACCTTCCTTACCCAAAAAGACCAACCCTGGGTCTGGTCCCTACTACAATAATGTGCCTTTGACTCCTTGCACAGAATCTTCTGCACTGCCCCTGTCCTCCATATCCCTGATGTTTCTTGCCCCTTTTTCCTCATGACCAATGCCTCTCTCCTTGCCACAGGTATGATCCTTATGCAGAAGGAATGCAACAGTGATAAGAAACCCTGCACCTACTTCTCCAAAACCTTTTCCTCCACAGAATGAAACTATGACATCTATGATTGAGAACTCCTTGTGATGATTCTCACCCTTGATGAATGGAAGCACTATCTTTAAGGAACCCCCCACCCTGTTTTTATTCTCACCAACCATAAAAACCTCTCCTACATTCATGATCCTCAGAAACTTTCCCACTGACAAGCTTGTTGGTTACTATTTCTAGAGGACTTTGATATCATCTGGGTTATGACCCCAGGCACTAAGATGGACCCTGTTGACAGTCTCTCTCACAGAGATAATGTCAACACCTCTGAGGACAATTCTGACACATCCATCACCCCCAACCCAGTCATCATCAACACCCTCAATCTTACCTTAGCACAACATATCTGGAACTCCTTTGCATCTGACCCCTTTGTTCTCAAAGCACTTGCTGCCCTCAATGAAGGATCATCACTCTTCACTCATGCCTCCCTGGTGGACTGGTCATTCGACAACAGTCACCTCTACTTCAAAAAGTGGTTATATGTCCCATCCACCACCCACTCCTCACTCCTCCACTTCCTCCACTCCTTACCCCACTCCAGCCACATGGGCCTCTTTCACATGAAAGCTG
>JBBPSV010000834.1:0-13277 GCA_038093795.1 Retiboletus fuscus
CGCCTTCGTGGAGTTGCCAGTCGCTGAGGCGGGAGCGAAAGGCGGTGGGGATAGAGCCATCGAGGGCTTGGAGGGTCTGGAGGAATAAGGGGTCGTCTTTCAACGTAGTCTTAATGTGATCCCGGAGAGCGGAATCAATGAGGCGGACAAAGATAGAGTCCGGAAGGAGGACTGTCTGGGTGTTGTCCAGCACATGAGCAAGGAAGTCCGGATGGCGAGATAAGGCGTCCGGACCGGCAAGGAGGGATCCAGGGACATGGATCATCTTGTAGTCAAAGTCCGCGAGGTCTAATAGCCAGCGGGCTTGGCGACGATTAAGGTTCTGGGGACTGCGGAAGTAGGTGAGGTTCTTATGGTCGGTAAAGACCTGAACCGGTGCAGAGGAACCATGAAGGAGGTGACGCCAGGACTTCAAGGCGCGTATGATGGCAAGAAGTTCCCGGTCGTGTATGTCGTAGTTTCATTCTGTGGGGGAGAACGACTGGGAGAGATAGGAACAAGGGTGCCAGGCACCATTCTCGTCGGTCTGGAGTAGAATACCACCCGTGGCCACGCCAGAGGCGTCGGTCGCGATGGCGAATGGTGCGCTCGGGTCCGGGAGCCGAAGCACGGGTTTCGAGAGGAAAAGCTCCTTCAGGTGAAGGAATGCAGCTTCCTGTGGCTTGTCCCAACGCCAGGGTTGGGTTTTCTTGGTGAGGTCAATGAGTGGACGTGCAATGGTAGAGTAGTCCGGGATGAACTGCCGGTAGTAGTTGGCAAATCCGAGGAAAGACCGGACTTCTTTAACGGAGGTAGGGGCGGGCCACGAGATGATTCCATCAAGTTTGACGGGGTCCATGGCGAGTTTTCCTGGGGAGAGGATCATGCCGAGGTAATCCACTTGTTCCGTGGCGAAGGAACACTTGGACAGGCGAAGGTGGAGGTCGAGTTCTTCCATCCGTTGGAGAACTCTTCTAGTCCGTTCCGTGTGAAGCTGTTTGTTGGGGGAAAAGATGAGGAGGTCGTCCATATAGATGATGAGCCATCCTTCGGAGATCATGTCCCTGAATGAATCATTCATGAAACGTTGGAACGTAGCGGGGGAATTAGTCATGCCAAAGAACATGACCATTGGTTTGAAGAGGCCCTTGTGGGTAAGGAAGGCGCCCTTCCATTGATGTCCTTCTTTGATTCGGACATTGTTGTAACCCCATCAGACGTCGAACTTGGTGAAGACCTTCGCGTCTTGCACCTTATTGATGAGGTCGTTGATCCGGGGTAAAGGATACGCATCCTGGATGGTTTGGTCGTTAAGTTTTCAGTAATCCATGCAGGGGCGCAGTTTAGGGTTGCCGTTGGCGTCGAGTTCTTTCTTCTGGACAAAGAAAAAAGGGGATGCTTGGGGAGAATTTGAGGGACGGATGGCACCGGACCGGAGGTTCTCTTCTAAGAAGGCTTCGGTAGCTTCGTGTTCCCACGGGGATAGCGGATATAGCTTGCCGATCTTAGGTTCAAAGCCTTCTTTGAGGTTGATCTTGTGGTCGTAAGTCCATTCTGGTGGGAGTTGTCTGATTGGTCGTTCTTCAAACACCTTTCTGAACTGCTCGTACTCCGCAGGGAGGGTAACCTCAGGTTTCTTGTTGAATTCCGCTTGTGCAAGTTGCATAGCGGAGGTGATCTTGGCGATAACTGGAGAGCCTAGAGGGTAGAACCGCGATCCACACCGTTGGATTCGGCCGATTCTGTAATGGTCATGAGCTCGTTAGCAGAACTCGCTCTCCGATTCCTCATCAAGGTATTCGTAGAGTCTTGCGTGGTCGACACAGTTGACCTTGACTTGGTGTGGGGGGGTCCAGTCAAAGCTGGGTCTCTTGAATTGGTCGCTATGCTCGGAAGTAGCGACATTGTGTTCCTGAAAAAGAACCTTGGATTGATCGCAGGATTCGGGGATGTTGATCGTCTGTTTAAACCAGTCGATCTTCAGGTTGGTGGTACGGAGCCAGGGGAGTCCTAGGATAATGTTTTCGCTTCCGCAAGACATGACGTGGAAAAGAACTTTCTGGGTGATCCCTCTGGTGTTGGCGTAGAGGGTACAGGTGAACCGAATGGCTCCATGAGAGTTGCTGGATTGGTCGACGTTCCGAACGGGGATGGGTTTTGGGAGTCGAGTGGTGGGGAGTTTGTGCTTTCGCACGAAGTCCCAGTCTATGCAAGAGATGTCGGCACCACTGTCGATCAGGGCGCAGGTGTCAACGGCTTTGAGAGAGTGCACCAGTATGATGAGCTGAACTGGGATCTGCATGGATTTGCGCGTCTCAGATACAAGTACATTGGCACATCTAGGAGGAGTCCGCGTTGATGGGGTCCTCCGTTCTAAAAATCCTTGCGGGAGAAGGAGATTCTAGCTACTGACTCGACTTCGTCATCATTGTCCTCACAGTCAGTTAGCGCAGGGACATCATCCTTCTTCACCTTACGAGCCTTCTTGGGGTTCTTGGGAGCGTCGTAGACCTTGCACTCCTTTGCCATATGGCTGGTTTGGCGGCATCGGAGGCATCGGCCTTCCTTGAAACACTTCTGCCTTTCGGCTTCCGTGAGCTTGGGAGGCAGACGGACAGCATCAACATCCATGGCGTCGGGGTCCTTCTCTTCCTTCTTGGAGTAGGTTGGTACATACGAAGTACCGGGTTTCTTGTGTTGCTGCGCAATCCCTCGGGCTCGGCGGCGGTGGGAGTCAAAGAGGGCCACCTTCTTGTACCAGTCGGCGACCTTGGTGGGGGGTTTCTCCATCCGGAGAACGTCGAACATCAGTTCCTTGGGTATACCTGCAGAGTAATAGGAGACTAAGACCGCTTCATCGGTCACTCCTGCGACGGATACCTTGGACCTGAATTGGGTGGTGTAGTTAGCCAAAGAAGGGGAGAACTCGCCCTTCTTTCTGGGGATCATTCGCTTGGTGGCTAGCCAAGTGAGCACATTGGTAGTCGACTCTGAGTGGGAGAAGACAGCTTCGAAGTCGGAGACAAAGTTGGACCACTTCCCAAGAGAGAAGCCTCCACCGGAGATCTTGGATTCTTGGAAGGTGTCGGCCCATGTAGATGCCGTACCTTTCTTCATGAAGGAGAGTGCATAGGTGATTCACCTAGCATCGTCGTTGTAGATTTCTGCATTGATGGATAGGTACAGTTGTACCGAGCGAAGCCAAGGCTTCGCTTTCATGAGGTTTCCGTCGAAGTCTTCGGGGACTCCGAGGCGGATTTCCGTGGGCTTGGTTCCCATAACGGGAGTCTGAGGCTGGGGGGCGGTGGGTGCCGTGACTGGGAAGATCTGATCGCTTTGAGCGATCGGAGTCGGCGACGGTGGGGTGGGGCTGCAAGGGATAACTGCTCCGGCTGAAAGCTGGTGGGACAGCAGTCTAGAGAGTTCTTGTGATTCTGCTTCCTCGGTGGGAGAGCGTAGCTCGAGGTCTAGGTCGGGGTTATCAGAGCCTTCAGTATAGGCTTCTGAGTCCGATGTTTCTGAGGTTGAGGACTCGGGATCTGGGGATTCTATAGCTCTCCACGAAGTGGAGATTGGTGGCGGTCGGGCTGAGGAGGAGGGCCTACTCGATGGTAGCTGCGACGTGGTAAGCTAGAGCTTTTGTTACGCTTGGCCCGGGTAGGGTCGAGCGTAGACTCAAGGGGAGTTCTAGGGACTAAGGAGTACCAGCGTCCTAGACGCTACGGTACAATGAGGACCTTCGGGTGAGGTATCTGCTTACGAAGAGCACGCTCAGCGTCGAAGGATACGATGAGTCCAAGGAGGATGAGTCTTATCCCAGTCTTGGGAGATCGAGCTTAGGAGATATCTCAAGGGTAGATTGAGTAGCTCTAGCTTAAGGGATACAAGCGTGGAGACTACGGTTTATATACGCAAGCCATAGAAGGTCAAAGAAACCTGTAGAAGAGACGGGTGAACGAGGGATGAAAGGAGATGTGACTCGGGGAATCGTAAGGACTCGGGAGGAGTCGAAATGAGTCACATCCGCTGCGGATCTGTCGATCGGTGTCGATCAGAAGCAGCTGTCTATCAAAGATTATCATGAAACGAGGAAGTGGCCGGAACGGCCCGAAGCGACAATGACGGCGGGGTCATTAGTCAGAAATGAAGAAGAGATGCGGTCCATGGGAATATCAACCTACATGCCATACGGGAGTAGTCTGGGTAGCGCCAGACGAGATGGATAGCAATCCATCGAGACTAAGCTAAGTGAAAGAAAAGAAAGAAATAAAACGGGGCCAGGTCAACTCGTAACAGAAGTCTTCTCGATCATTGTGACCACCGCAAGTGGTGACAGAAGGTACAAACATCAATCCACTGGTCGGACTAGGCGAGCAATCACACTGGCAGCCTCTGAAGTCAGCATACATCTAAAATGATTGTTCCAAACTTCCAACCTCGATTCAGAGTAAAAGAGCAGTGGAGATGGTAGTAATCCACCATTTGTTTCTTTTTTTTACTGAAACGTTGGAGCAGTAAATCCAGCACACTACTTGGTACATTGAAGGGTCTATAAAGAAGACTACAGTTGCCATCTGAGTTCACCATATAGAGGCAGAACAGCATTTCCGACTCGTCAGGGGCCCTATGTCCAAATAGAGTAACTAGAGGTTGTGGACGCGCCCGCAAGACTCAACTGGTCAACCCCAGACTTTATTGTCTGTCCATCAAGGACAATCAAGATTATACACGTCCACACCGTGTTGGACAGGTATAATACGTGGCACGAGCCTGTTCATGTGACAGTAAGATCCTTTTTTTCACTGCCACTCAGAAATACTGATCACTCTTGCTCCGTGTTCCTTCACTTCACGCAATGGCTACTACGACGTTGATGGCACCTACAAATGACTCCAAACATTTCATAAAACTAGAACTGCGCGCGAGAATCATACGAACTGTAATCGTACGTCTGATTTCCTCGTTGCATCAAACTGGTTTCTCCTCACTGCTATTCAACCTTCAGCGAAACATGAGCAATAGACAACCATGCGAGAATCCAAACGTTGTCAATCCTATCCCTACAAAGAATCACTCCTCTCCCGTGAAACCATCTGGGTCCGACAGACAGCCAGGCCAATCCCATACGCGAGCCATTGTAGACGAAGCGATTAACCATGAGCTGGTTAAAGCACAGATCCTGATGGATGACCTCGCGGATCACGTCTTCGGCCACATTGTGTCGACCGAGCTGGCGAAAGATATTCTTCACAAATTCATTAATGTCGGGCTTGTTGAACTTTTCGCAGGGCCTGCTCCTCGTTCCAGGGACAATGGCAAGGGTGCCCTCAATCGGGATTCCGGTGATGTTCAAAGTGCAATCCAAGAGGCATTCGAGGACGCTGATGTGCACAACTGCATTGAGAAGGATACCAAAAGCACAAGTGTGCAGCCAGGGCCGTCAACTTCAGATTCGAAAGGGAAGGGGAAGCAGAAATTGAAGACATACTCATTCAAGTGGAGTAGTTTCCCTGCGGAGCCAATCAAGGAAGACGAACTCGTCGATTTCCTCAATGATATCACTGAGAAAGCTCTTGATTTCACGAGGCTTAAGCTTGCCAAAACAGACACAGATTGGCGCCATCGCTTCGTGGCTCCAAAGGACAAAAATCATGCTTTGCCACTGTCATATGAACCCGATGGAGAGGATATGCGACCCGACTTCATTCTGTTGCCCCGTGAAGCATTTACAGATGACGAATTCAAGACCGTCAACCTGAAGTATATCAACTTTACCGCCTTGTGCCTCGTCAGCGAGGTGAAGAACAAGGACTTGGCTGCCGGTCTCGGACAGGTGCAGTGGTATGCACAAGGATTGAAACGGGCACAGCCATGGGTTCACTACGTCCTTGCGATGACGATCACGAAGGGAAAGGCGGTCCTGTTACGTGGAGATGGTAGCGGTACAGAACATCTGGAGCTAATACTCGGGGATGGTCGTGGTTGTATTGAGTTCATCCGGATCCTACTTGGTCTCGCATTAGCAGATGAGGTTGACTTGGGGCACAATCCAGATGTTGAGCTTGAGGACCAACTACGTAACTGCAAGGTCAGGAACGCTACACACCCTTCAATCCCGTCAAATGCACCAGCTTCGGCAACAACCTCTTACCTAGCAAGGACAACATATATGAAATCAGGTGCAATTTCGACCTCTAATGGGCCTGTGTGTGAGGCTACATTGGAGGCAGAGCCTGGCTCTTCTCGCCCCCGCCGTGATTCTGCTGCATACAGGGCCCTTCCGAAACACTCCCTGCCCCGCAGCACCTCGGCTGCATCAAATGCCAATGCTAGCTCGTCCCACCATGCTTCAGATTCTCGAGGCAAGCAGGCTCCAGTTTCTTCCACGTCTTCAAAGAGAGTTCGCTCTGAGCTCGGAAGTGATGATCATGAAGCAATACAACCGAAGAAACGCAAGATTATCGAAACCGTCGTCAAGAAAGTGGAGCGTATGGTCTTTGTCCCGCTACGCATGTACGGTTACGATTGTCTCGGGATCTTGTTTACGTCCAGCTCGATTCGTGGCAGAGGAACGACGGTATTCTGTGTTTTTAATGTCCAAGACGAAGACACGTTACTGGCATTAAAAATGTCATGGCAGGATCTCGAACGATTGAGGGACCAGGAGATTGTGATAGAGAAACTGAAGGAAAATGAACCTCATCCCAACGTGATCGTGCCGTTGAGGTATACTACCTTACTTGATCTACGCAACGGGGCACTGACGCATCATCAGGACATTCAAGGCAGAGAGGAATGGACAGCTGTGCACAACCCTCGGTGCGATCAGAGGGTTTATTGATGACCAGACTAGGAAGCCGCGGGTTGAAAACCGAATCCTCATGGTCTCTGTCTCAGAGTTAAAGCGCCCAGTGAAATATTTCTGGGGAGTGCATGATTTTGTACGAGGATTACGCGGTGCATTGTTAGGTATGTGTTCTCTTGCGCTGTCATTTATGAGGTGATATGCTGATACGACTGCACCCAAGGCCACGAATATCTTACACGGATCGGGATTCTGCATCGTGACATTAGCGAGAACAACATTGTTCTCGCACGTCGTCCCGGAAATGAGCGAGGGTATCTGATCGACTTCGACATGGCCATTCTGCAAACAGCCGAGTTACCAACGTCAACCTCACTGCCTGAACTGGAGGACCTAGATGTCTCAGACGCCGAGCAACGGGATTCCAGTCCTCTCGAATCTGATGAGACATCACCTGTCAAAGGTCTGCGAACTGTGAGCGTCCTTTATGAATCTGGTGTAGATCTCGGCTCAGACAACTTCAAGGGAACTTTTCCTTATTTTTCCTATAACGTTCTTTTGGGCGAGAAGCACACGCACTTTGACGATGTCGAATCATTCCTCTATGTGCTTTTCTTCTTCTTTTTTTCCTATGCAGGGCCACTCTCCGATACTGAGTTGAGTGAAGCAGACAAAAATGGGTTTGTTCAGTCTATTGGGTCTGGGCGTCTACCCCATATGAGAAATTGGCCCAAATCATTTGCTGATTGTGCTGATGGAAATGCGCAGCACGTGACTAGACTAAAGTACGCCATCACCACACATCCCAGTGGCGCAAAGAGCATCCTTCAAAGCGCCGAATTCAAGGAATCCCTGTCCAACAATTGGCCAACGGGTTTGCATTTGCCTATCAGGCATTTGATCAGGGTTGCCTTCCAGCTGTTTCGGTATAGCACCCTTAATACAGCTGCCAAGCAATCTCGTACAGAAGTGTCGCATGCCCAATTCATCGATGTCCTAGACAAGTGGTTGGCGGACTACTCCCATCCCGAAGACGAGTTTTCGAACTGTCCCAAATTCAAGTAGGGTATTTTAGGCTCCCCTATGCAAAGGATGTCTTGGTTGACCATATCTTGTTCGTCCTCGAATAGAACCGTCTTAACAAATAAATATGTAGTGTAGAGGTCTATCTTCGAGCGCCGTATTGATTCATCCTATTTACATCCGATATGGTACTACTTCTAATATCGACACAAGATTGCCATTAACTAGCACGTGTGTCGTGACCAATGTCGGCTTGAACATCGGTTGCTGGAATGAGGCGTCCGAGTCGCATCTCTCACCAGCACGCTGAAGAAATTAATTTGGACGAGCTGGGGTCGGCGTATGGAGAAGGGACAACTAGTATAAAGTACTAATGGTTTAAGTAAACGACAACGCTGATAGATTACTTTCCACCATGACCTCAAACACCACAAAGGTGCCAGTGAAGATACGATGTTAGTTCCAACGGTTGCATGACTCGAGAAAGAGCAGCGTGGCACTGTACTGATGCGCCAACTGCGAGGATATTTGGATTTCACCTGCCATGGACCCATGAAATGATATGGCATATTTGAAACACCACTCGCTAACCATGATCGTGTCCGGCCAGTGCACTACTAAATTGAATGCGGTTCATCATCGATTATCCCTGCCGTCCACGGGGACGCCATCTCCGTCCGCAGCTTCTGAAATGACCTCTCGCACGACCACGGTCAGAGGTCAACCCGATCCACAGGCTCGGGCATATGGACATCGGTGATCACGGTGCAGCCCTGTAGAGAAAATTATGTCCCAACACCTCGAAGACGAAGGGGAACGCACGTGATGCACGCAGGTTGCATTCAATGACCTCTCATCTTCCTCGCCAGTAGTGGAAGCGAGCTTCTTGATCACCTGCATGTAGAAAGGTCCATAAATTTCGAATGCTTGAGCAGCTAACGATGCGATGTTTTCAAACTGTTCGAAGGTCGCACTCGCTCGACATGTAAGGATGAAATGCAAGGGCCCAAGTGACATCCCATAGATGAACACCAGCGTTCTCGACATGTTCAAAGTTCACTCACAGGATGCACGAGAAGTTTGTTATTGTAAGTGACGGCTTCAACGTCGATTTCCTGGGCGTTGGAGATGAATCTCGTGATGACGACAGGGCGGAGAGGAGAAATGGAGGACGCAGTAGTGAAGGTATAGGAAGGGCGAGTTCTTCGTACACTTTATCGCAGCTTCCACTGGCAAAAGAACGCACGAGGGCCAGGTAACTATATCATGATACGCTATGTCAGCATGTTACGGACAACGCCACGAATGACTGTATACCAACTAACACGGTTGGAAAACTCGTTGGCAGATCCCAACGATGTGACTTCGATCGACACACTCGGGTTCAAGATGACACCGACGGAATCAAGGATACTTGAGAATTTATGACGATATTCTGTGTTGTCTATTGCGTGGGATCCATGCCGAAAACGTTGACTCACCACTGACGTGCTCTCCCTGAGGCGAAGCGTGGTGTTTGTGGGTTCTCGAACGCTCAGCGTTCAATCGGCACTGATACACCAGTCGAACTCAACGCTGCTACCGATGCAATGTTTTCTCAATCTTTGCGACCAGTGCGGATACGGTAACAGAAGGTGCGAACATCATGATTTATGCACTGGTCGAACATGGTTGTTCTTAACACCGAAGTGAGTCCGACCTCTGAGTCGGTCCAGAGTAAACGTATGGTCGAGGTGGTGCTCCACCATTTATGTATATTACATCAAATTTCTGGAGCGCACCGCTTGGTACATTGAAGGGGTCATAAAGAAAAACTACAGTTGTCTGAACTGATCGATATGGACTCGGAGGCTGAAAATTTCAGGGGCCCTATGTCCAAAGAAAGTAAATAGAGGTTGTGGACGCGTCCACGAGACACAACCTGGTCCACACAATCGAGATCATACGTGTCCACATCGTGTTGGACAGGTATAATACGCGGCACGAGCCTGTTCATGTAACAGTAAGGTTCCTTCTTTTACCGCCACTCAGAAATACTGATCATTCTCGCTCCGTGTTCCTTCAACTTCGCGCAATGGCAACTACGACGTTGACGGCGCCTACAAATGACGCCAAACATTTCGTAAAACTAGAACCGCGTGCGCGAATTGTACGAACTGTAATCGTACGTCTGATTTCCTCGTTGCATCAAACTGGTTTCTCCTCACTGCTATTCGACCTTCAGCGAAACATGAGCAATAGACAACCACGCGAGAATCCAAACGTTGTCAATCCTATCCCTACAAAAAATCACTCCTCTCCCGTGAAGCCTTCTGGGTCCGACAGACAGCCAGGCCAATCTCACACGCGAGCCATTGTGGACGAAGCGATTAACCATGAGCTTGTGAGAGCACGGATCCTGATGGATGACCTCGCGGATCACGTCTTCGGCCACATTGTGTCGGCCGAGCTGGCGAAAGATATTCTTCATAAATTCATTAATGTCGGGCTCGTCGACGTCTTCGCGGGGCCTGTTCCTCGTTCCAAGGACAATGGGAAGGATGCCCTCGATCTGGACTCAGATGACGTTCAAAGTGCAGTTCAGCAGGCGTTTGAAGACGCTGATATGTACGATTGTATTCAGAAGGGTTCTGAAAGCAACAGTGGGGACCTAGGCCCATCATCTACAGATTCAAAGGGGCAGGAGAAGCAGGCGGGTAGCAAAGGGAAGGGGAAGGAAGCAGATACGAGCGTAAAGGGGAAGAAGAAATGGAAGTCGTACTCATTCAAGTGGAGCAGTTTCCCTGCGGAGCCAATCAAGGAGGAAGAACTCGTAAATTTCCTCAACGACATCACTGATAAGGCTCTTGATTTCGCAAAGCCCAAGCTCGCCAAAGTAGACACAGATTGGCGCCATCGCTTCGTGGCTCCAAAGGACAAAACACATGCTTTGCCACTGTCGTATGAACCCGATGGAGAGGATATGTGACCCGACTTCATTCTGTTGCCACGCGAAGCATTTACAGATGACGAATTCAAGACCGTCGACCCGAGGTATATTAATTTTACCGCCTCGCGCCTCGTCGGCGAGGTGAAGAACAAGGACTTGGCTGCTGGTCTCGGACAAGTGCGTTGTTACGCACGAGGCTTGAAACGGGCACAGCCATGGGTTCACTATGTCCTTGCGATGACGATCACAAAAGGAAAGGCAGTCTTGTTGCGTGGAGATGGTAGCGGTACGGAACACTTGGAGCTGATACTCGGGGATGGTCGTGGTTGCATCGAATTCATCCGAATCCTACTTGGTCTCGCATTAGCAGATGAGGTTGACTTAGGCCACAATCCAGACGTTAAGCTTGCCGACCAACTGCGGGACTGCGAGGTCAGGACTACTACCCACCCTTCGGCCCCCTCAAATGCAATAATTTCAGCGACGACCTCTCGCCTAACAAGGACGACGGATGTGGGGTCTGGCACAATTTCGTCTTCCCGCCCCCACACTGCCTCGGTCGCATCCAATCCACTCCCCAGCACTTTTCGCAATGCTTCGGTTCGAGGCAAGCAGGCCATCCCAGGTTCTTCCACGTCCTCAAAGAGAGTTCACTCTGAGCTCGGAGATGATGATCACGAAGCAATACAGCCAAAGAAACGCAAGATTGTCGAAACCGTCGTCAAGAAAGTGGAGCGTATGGTCTTTGTCCCGCTTCGCGTGTACGGTTACGACTGTCTTGGGATCTTATTCACGTCCAGCTCGACTCGTGGCCGAGGAACGATGGTATTCTGTGTGTTTGATGTCCGAGACAAGGACACATTGCTGGCGTTGAAAATGTCGTGGCAGGATCTCGAACGGGTGAGGGACCAAGAAGCAGTGATGGTGAAACTTATGGAGAACGGACCTCACAGTAACGTGATTGTACCGTTTAGGTATGCTACTTCATCTGACCTAGGCAGCAGTGTACTGACGTGTCATCAGGACATTCAAGGCAGAGAGGAATGGAGAGGAGTGCACAACCCTCGGTGCGATCAGAGGGTTTATTGATGACCAAACGAGGAAGCCGCAGGTTGAAGACCGAGTGCTGACTGTCTCTGTCTCAGAGTTGAAGCGCCCGGTGAAATACTTCTGGGGAGTGCATGATTTTGTACGAGGATTACGCGGTGCATTGTTAGGTACGCATTTCTCTTGCGTTGTCATTCATGAGATGATGTGTTGAGACTGCATGCAAGGCCACGAATATCTTACGAATATTGGGATTCTACATCACGACATTAGCGAGAATAACATTGTTCTCGCACGTCGTCCCGGAAGTGAACGAGGGTATCTGATCGACTTCGACATGGCAATTCTGCAAACGGCCGAGTTACCAACGGCACCCTCAGCGCCTGAACTGGAGGACCTATATGGCTCGGACGCAGAGCAGCGGGATTCCAGTCCTCTCGAATCGGATGAGACAGCACCCGTCAAAGGTCTGCGAACTGTGAGCACCCTTTGCGAATCTGGTGTCGATGTTAGCTCACACAACTTAAAGGGAACGTTTCCTTATATCTCCTATAATGTCCTTTGGGGTGAGAAGCACACGCACTTTGACGATGTCGAGTCTTTCCTCTATGTGCTTTTCTTCTTCTTTTTCTCCTACGCAGGGCCACTCTCCGATGCTGAGTTGAGTGAAGCAGACAAAAATGGGTTCGCTCAGTTCATTGGGTCCGGGCGTTTGTCGCATATGAGAAATTGGCCCAAAAAGTATGCCCGTTGGGCAGACGGAAACGCGGAGGATGTGGCGAACACAAAGTATACCATCATCACGAATCGCGATGGCGCAAAGAGCATCCTTCATAACGTTGAATTCAAGGAATCACTCGAGAACAATTGGCCGATGGGCTTGCACTTGCCGATTAAGAGTTTGATCAAGACTGCTTTCAAGCTGTTTCGTAATAGCACTCTTTACACGGCTGCGAAGAGATCTCGCACAGAAGTGTCGCACGCTGGATTCATCGCTGTCTTGGACAAGTGGTTGGTGGACTACTCCCATCTCGAAGACGAGTTCTCGAACTGCCCCGAGTTCAAGTAAGGTACGTGTAAGCTTTCCCTGCTGAAATGGTATCTTTCGTTGACCACGTCTTATTCGTTCCTTAACGGCATATAGGACAGAGCAGACTTAGAATATAAATATGTAATGTAGGGGTATAATATTCTGGCGCGAACGGGGGTTGGTTTATCGAGATTGGACAGACGAAGTGGAACCTAGCGCTACGGCTTTGACGGGGGCGAGTATAAAACGAGACACTACTGCTAGAGCGTTAATCAATTACTAACCACCACAGCTTAGTCAATGTTTCAACAGTTTGACATTGTACCTTGATGTACCAAGGATTTATTCATCTGCGACGCATGATATGATAGCAAACATTATTCGTTCGATGACCCATTATCGATGCATTATCCCCGCCAAGGCGATCACTATTACACCTGCCCACGGCTACAATATCTCCGTCC
>JBBPSV010000836.1:0-13255 GCA_038093795.1 Retiboletus fuscus
TAAGGAATGTATCTCAATGGTATGTAAACTGAATCACATGACCTAGGGGGCATATTTGTAGCCAAGAGTGAGTACTATTTATAACCCCACCAAAGCTAAGCAAAATTCCCACAGTGTCTGGCAGTGCGCTTCGCGCACTGCCATCAAGGTTAGTTATGGAAAGGGTTTTTGAGGTCACTGTATGTGAGTACCCCCTCGCGATTTTGCCAATCAGAGAGTCAGGAGTGGAATGTGGAGGGAATGTTTTCATCGATGGCTTGAAGGGAGGTAAGGGTGAATGGGTTGGCTGCTAAAGCTGACTGGTGTTACGATTCATCATGCCCCTATACTTTTTCCTCGCTTAGTCCTAGTCACAGCTCACCCAGCTGTGCCTCATCCCTCGCTTAGCCTAGCCCTGGCTTACCCAGCCAGCCAGCCCACCGCTAGTCCTCCCCGGACTCCACACCTACGCATTACCTAGAACCTGCTGAGCACTTCCTTGCTTAGTCCCTACGTTGGGCCTGTCCTGGCCCCTCCTCGCTCCTAGTACGTTCCGCCCAACTGGAACCCCTAAGTCTCATAGCGCTGGTCTCTTCGTGAGCATCACCAATTGAGCATCCCTCCAAGACTCCGTCTCCAATCCTTAGCCCGGGACTCCAACAGTCCACTCCTCGACCCCTTGCCTGGTCCCTGTTACGATTTATCGTGCCCCTATACTTTTTCCTTCGCTCAGTCCTAGTCATGGCTTACCCAGCCATACCTCGTCCTTCGCTTAGCCCAGTCCTGGCTTACCCAGCCAGCCAGCCCACCGTTAGTCCTCACCGGACTTCATGCCTACGCATAGCCTAGAACCCGCTAAGCATTCCCTTGCTTAAGCCTGCACATCGAGCCCGTCCTGGCTCCCCCTGCTCACAGTCCGTTCCGCCTGACCGGAACCCCTAAGTCTCATAGCGCTGGTCTCTTCATGAGCATCACCGATTGAGCATCCCTCCGAGACCCCATCTCCAGCCTTAGTCCAGGACTCCAACAGTCCATCCCTAGACTCCCCGCCTAGACCCATGACGTAGCCCACTCGTGGACCGACAGTACGCTGCATCACCCCTGTCCCTGTCCTCTGATGTCATCATAGAACCTCCCTGCCGAGTCCAACCTCGGACCCTCTCCTCGGCTTGGCCTCACACCCATGCCACGCACCGATCCCTTCGGGCCTCACCCCGAACGTGCACACCACCCTCGGACTCCCCCGTCCTTGGTCCCAGTCCACCGGTTCTCTTACAGAACCCGTCCCAGTCCCTCGGCCCTCCAGCTGAGCCCCAGCCTCCAAACCGGACCCTATGCCAGACCCTCGGTAGGATTACTCACGTATCCTTGGATATCTCCTATTCGAGTCCCATCATTGACAATGGCGTACACGCCGTCCCTTAGCTTTAGCCTTTCTCAGAACCTCGCCTCGCGCATCCCTTCTATTACCACTGAAGGCGATGCTTCTCTCGCTTAGCCGAGATCATTGATCGACAGGACGCTTCCTGATCGACAGATCCGCAGCGCGTATGACTCATCTTCTTAATCATTCGCCGAGTCATACTTCATCGTTTCCTTTAGAGATGTGCACCCCTCATCCATTCGGCACATCTCCTTCACTTAGTTATACCACAGCCGGTTCCCTTACTTAGACGCCCGGTCTGTGCGCACACTTGACCCCTATATAATAGGCGCTCCACCGTCCCCAGTACCTTAGCTTAGTCTACCTGAACCTAGATCACCGTATACTCCCAGATTCATAGACTCCCCAGTAATTCCAACGCCTTCACCAGAACTCCTGTCTGAAGGCCGTCCCGACCCTCGACCAAGCTGCCTACCATGTAGCCTTAGAACGTGAGAACTCACCTTCTCGCGCCTCCACTCATCTCTAGTAGTCCGTTACCCGGACTACTATAGCCCGAGTCCTAGAAGGCGGCTTACCCTCAGGTCTACGCATGACCCTGCCCGGGCCACGCGTAACAGTCCCATGACATAGTCCACTCGTGGACCGACAACCTATCTCGCCGAGCCCAACCTTGGACCCTCTCCTCAGCTTGACCTCCCATCCATGCCATGCATGGTCCCCTTTCGGGCCTCACCCCAAATGTGCACCTAGCCCTCAGACCTCCCTGTCCTTGGTCCCAGTCTATTGGTTCCGTACAGAACCTATCCCAGTCCCTCGGCACCTCAGCTGAGCCCCGGCCTCCTGACCAGACCCTATGCCAGACCCTCGGTAGGACCACTCATGTATCCTCAGATATCTCCTATCCAAGTCCCATCATTGACAATGGCATATGTGCCTTTCTCTTAGCTTTAGCCTTTCTTAGAAACTCGCCTTGCGCATCCCTTCTATTACCACCGAAGGCGATGCTTCCTTCGCTTAGCCAAGATCATCGATCAACAGGATGCTTCCTGATCAACAGATCCGCAGCACGTATGACTCATTTCATTTACCATTCGCCAAGTCATATCCTGCCGTTTCCTTTAGAGATGTGCACCCCTCATCCATTCGGCACATCTCCCTTACTTAGCCTTACCACAGCTGGTTTACCATACCTAGATGCCCAGTCTGTGCGCACACTTGTCCCCTATATAATAGGTGCCCCACAGTCCTCAGTACCTTAGCTTAGTCTACCTGAATCTACCTACATCATCGTACCTCCCTAGATTCATAGACCCACCAATAATACCAATGCCTTCATCTTGACTCTAGTCTGAAGGCCATCTCAACCCTCAACCAGCCGCCTACCATGTAGCCTTGGAACGTGAGGACTCATCTTCTCACGCCTCCACTCATTGCTAGCAGCCCGATACCCAGACTGCTACAGCCCTAGTCCTAGAAGGCGGCTTCCCTTCAGGTCTACGTGCGACCCTGCCTGGGCCACGCGTAACAACTGGATCTTCATGGAGAGGGCAATGTTGATGACATTGATAAAGAGGGAAGGTGGAAGTTGTTACATGTGGCCCGGGCAGAGTCATGCATAGACCTGAGAGTAAGCCACCATCTAGGACTCGGGCTATAGTAGTCCAGGTAGTAAACTACTAGAGGTGAGGGGAGGCGCAAGTAAGTGAATCCTCATGTTCTAGGGCTACATGATAGGTGGCTGATTGAGGGTTGGGACGGCCTTCAGACAGGAGTCAAGATGAAGGCATTGGGATTACTAGGGTGTCTATGATTCTAGGAGGGGACAATGGACTAGGTAGAATCAGGTAGACTAAGCTAAGGTACTGGGGACTGTGGGGCGCCTATTAAATAGGGGACACAAGTGTGCACAGACCAGGCGTCTAAGTAAGATAAACTGGCTGTGGTATAGCTAAGTGGAGGAGATGTGCCAAATGGATGAGGGGTGCACATCTCTAAAGGAAACAGTGAAGTATGACTTGGTGAATGATTAATGAAATGAGTCATACGTGCTGCGGATCTGTCGATCAGGAAGTGTCCTGTCAATCAATGATCTTGGCTAAGTGAGCGAAGCATCGCCTTCGGTGGTAATAGAAGGAGATGCACGAGGCAAGGTTCTAAGAAAGGCTAAAGCTAAGGAAAGGCGTGTATGCCATTGTCAATGATGGGACTCAGATAGGAGATATCCAGAGATATATGAGTAGTCCTACCGAGGATCTGGCATAGGGTCCGGTTGGGAGACTGGGGCTCAGCTGGGGAGCTGAGGGACTGGGATGGGTTCTGGAGAAGAATTAGTGGATTGGGATTAAGGATGGAGGAGTTTGAGGGTAGTATGCATGTTCGGGGTGAGGCCCGACAGGGTCAATGTGTGGCATGGGTGCGAGGCCAGGCTGAGGAGAGGGTCTGAGGTTGGGCTTGGCAGGGGAAGGTCTATGACATCAGCGGGTGGAGACAGGGGCGATGCAGCATACTGTCAGTCCATGGATGGGCTACGTCATGGGTCAAGGTAGGAGTCTAGGAGTGGACTGTTGGAGTCCCAGGCAGGGGGCTGGAGGTGGGGTCTCGGAGGGAAGCTCAATTGGTGATGCTCATGAAGAGACCAGTGCTATGAGACTTAGGAGTTCTGGTTGGGCAGAATGTACTGTGGTCAGGGAGAGGCTAGGACAGGCCTGACGTAGGGACTAAGCAGGGGAATGCTTAGCGGATTCTCAGCAGTGCATAGGCATGGGGTCCGGTGAGGACTAACAGTGGGCTGACTGGCTGGTCGAGCCAGGACTAGGCTAAGCGAGGGATGAGGTATGGCTGCATAGGCCATGACTAGGACTGAGTGAAGGAAAAACTGTAGGGGCATGACAGATCATAACAGAAGTAGCTTGACGAGGGTATTATCCTGTGTGTGAATTGGGAAGTGATCAGCTCATCGAGAGAGAGCATCAGGAGTGGAGAGTTGCAATCTGGGCATATGGATCAATTTAAGGTCAAAGTCTGCCAGATCTAGCAACCAGCAGGCCTGTCACTGGTTTAAGGTGTGGGGTTCATGTCATATCCCATACCAACTCATGTCCGACCATGTCTGAACCCATTAGATACTAGTCCGATAGTCCGCTTCACTCGGACTTCCATTCGGACTTCCAAACTATGATTCATTTTACTTACGACATCATTCCATCTCCTTTAGTATTAGTCCCACTTTACATTCTTGTCCGAACCTGTGTCTTGCTTACAAACACAGCTCTGGTCTTCAAACATCTGGACTTCTGAACTACTTACAAATCCGATACTAATGCTGTTCTCTTTCTTCATATATAAATCTTGTAGATACACATGTATTGTTCAGTCCAAATATTGACTTAGATTAACAACCTCAGTCCGCTCTCTGAACCCTCTTGCCTTGACGTTGTTTACAATGTTAAGAATCCTCTTTGACCTTCAACCCTCTGAAATACTGGGACCCAAGACCATGGCAAGGGCGCAGCGCTCTGACCCGAGTTGCTGAAGCCAAGTCCCTTCAAGTCCGAAATCTCAGACTTCCAAATTAGGAAGTTTGGACCTAGATTGGTCTTTGGAGAAGCTTGGACCAGTCTATCTTCGACCATCTGACTTAGTCTTAACAGTTCACAGAAGTAGGTGAGGTTTTTGTGGTTAGTAAACACTTGAACCTGATGAGGGGACTCCCATAGATAGTGGGACCAGGCCTTGAGTGTTCAAAGAACTGCAAGAAGTTCGCAGTCATGGATGTCATAGTTTTGTTGGGCCAAGTCAAAGCTCTGAGAAAGGTATGAACAAGGGTGTCATTCTCTGTTGGCATCAGTTTGCAGAAGGATTCCTCCAGATGCATAGAGAGAGGCATTGGTGGAGATGGCAAAGGGAGCTGAAAGGTCTGGGACTCTTGAGGACATATTTAGATATGAATTGTTTCTTAAGGAGATTGAATGCAGATTGGCAAGAGTCTTCCCAAGACCAGGCAGTGGTTTTCTTGGTAAGGTCGATAAGTGGTCAGGCTATGGTTGAGTAATCCAGGATGAATCAGTGGTAGAAATTGGCGAAGCCTAAGAATGATCAAACATCCTTCACAGAGGTGGGGGTAGGCCAATGGGCTATTCCATCCAGCCTGGTGGGATCCATGGTGATTTCATCAGGATGGATGATCATCCCTAAATATTCCACCTCATTCCTATTGAAGAAACACTTCTCTGGTTTCAGGTAGAGATGGAGCTCTTCCATCCACTGCAGTACCCGATGAGTTCATTCCATGTGGGTTTTCTGATCAGGGGAAAAGATGAGGAGGTCGTCCATATAAATGACTAACCATCCTTCTGCAATGAGATCTTGGAATAAGTTGTTCATGAACCTTTGGAAGGTGGGAGGGGAATTGGTTAACCCAAAAAACATGATGTTGGGTTCGAACAGGCCCTGATGCATGATGAAGGCTGCCTTCCACTGGTCTCCTTTCTTAATTCAAACATTATTATACCCCCATCATATGTCCATCTTAGTAAATACCTTTGCTCCACAGATATGATCCATGAAGTCCTGGAGGAGGGGAAGGGGGTAGGCATCTCAAATTGTTTGTTTGTTCAGATGTCGATAATCCTGGCAGGGACATAGACTGGGTTTTTGCCTGGGTTGTGCTTTCTTCTTGACAAAGAAGAAGGGAGAGGCCTGGGGAGATTTAGAAGGGGAGATCTTGCCAGAAGCTAGGTTTTCATCAATGAATTTGTCCATGGCTTGCCATTCATCCACCAAAAGGGGGTAGATTTTAGTGATACAGGGTACAAAGTCTTCACAGAGATTGATGGTGTGGTCATAGGGGTGAGATTGGGGGAGGACATTGGCAGCTTCCTCTGCAAAGACTTCTTTGTACTGGGTGTATTCTTCAGGAAGGGAGGATGCAACAGGTGTCTCTGGGAATAGAGCGAGGCTGGAGGCAATGGAAAGATGAGAGATCACAGGGGCTGGGATAAAACATGATCCACACCAAACGATCTGGTTTATAGTATATTGGTTGTGGGCTCAGATTAGGAAGTCGCATTCATCCTCCCAGCTGTTATAGGAGTAGAGACATTCGTCTTGAACCGAGTTAATAAAGACATGATGAGGGGGTGGTTTCAGAGGAATAATGAGTTTCTCCTGGCGTAGGTAGGCCTCTTGGTGGAGGGAAAAGAGGAGTTTGGATTCGTCAGTGGTTTCAGCGATTTGGAGAGTCCTCTTTGCCCAGTTGATAGTAGGGTTGGCCTTCTGTAACCAGGGAATTCCAAGGAATAGGTTGTCCTTACTCAAGTGCATGACGTGACAAGAGACCTGATGGACCAGTCCTTCAGTCAAGACAAAGATGTTGGTGATGTACTGAATGGTTCCCTTGTTGTTGATTGTACCATTGGCATTCCTAGCGTAGACTGGTCAGTCAAGTTTAGTCAGTGGGATCTGATGCTTCTTGGTGAATCCCCAGTCAATGCAGCAGATATTCACCCCACTGTCAATCAGGGCTCTTGTGTCAATGGTTTGTAGGGTGTGCGAAGGAATGATAACTTGTACTGGGATTTGCATGGATTTCATAGTAGAAGTTACAAGTACCAAGGCACTAGGGGATGTAGATGTTGTGGCAGGTCCCCGCTTCAAAAATCCTGAGAAAAAGAGACTTTCCTAACCACTGTTCCCTCCTTGTCTTCATCCTTGTCATCAGGGATTTCTTCCAGCTTTGGGAGATCTGAGGTGGCAACCACCTTGACCAAAGGTTTCTTGCTTTTAGAGAACTCGGGGCAGTTAGCGGAGAGGTGTCCCCCTTTTCAGCATCAGAAGCAGAGGTTGTTCTCAATGCATCACTTTCATTCAGCAGGGGTCAGTTTCAGGATGGGAGTGGTGTGGACAGCGTCCACATCCATAGTGTTGGGGTCAGGGGTGGTAGCTTTCGCAGTAGAGTGGAACCCATGGAAAACCTTCCTGCTTCCTCATTTTGCCAAGTCTCTAGCTCATTCTTTCATGGTGGCAAAGTGTGCAGCTTTGGCATACCAGTCCTCAATCTTATCTGGGGGAGTTTCCATGCTCTGGATCTTCCACATGAGGGGTTCTGGGATTCTGATAGCAAAGTAGCTTATGAGGATGTTGGCATCAGTGACTTTGGAGATAGCTATGTGGTTCTGGAAGCGGGCAGTGTATTCAGTAAGGGAGGGGGAGTATTCTCTGTGCTTGTTTTTAATCATCTTGGTGGTTGCAAGCCAGTGAAGGCTGGAGGTGATGGTGTCCTTTTGAACAAAGAACTTGGAGAAAGAGTCGCAGAAGTCAGTGAAGGTTCTGAGGTTCAGCATGGCCTGGGCAAGGATCTTTTGTCTGAAGGTGGCTACCCATACCTTTGCCAATCATTTCTTCATGAATGAAAGAGCGTAAGCTACCTTCTTGGCATCCATGTCATAGACTTCAGAGTTTACAGTAAGGTAGAATGTGATAGTTCCTAGCCAGTCTTCTGCCTTAGTGAACAATCCATCGAAGTCTTTGGGAGTTTTTAGATGGAGTTCAGTGGGTTTCAAAGCTGCAGAGGCCATATCTGGTGGGGGAGAAGTTACTGGTAGAGGTGGGTATGAGAGGGGAAAGCCTCCAAAGGGAGGGTTACGAGCTCGAGGGGTTGGGGACAGTGGGGTAGGTTCTCTGGGGATGTTTAACCCAGAAGAGAACTGATGTCAAAGAGTGAGTTCTTCTTCTTGTCCGAAGATGGTATTGAGGTCTAAGTTTAGGTTGGATTCCAGGGAAGAAGACGAGTCTTGGGGTCCTTCTGACTCAGATAGGTTGGTGGGGGGTGGTCCTCAAGGTTTGGACCAGCGAGGGTCAATGGTTGGCCATTGTGAGGCTATGTTGGTCAAAGGATTCGAGGTATCTGCTCATGGAGAGCATGCTCGAGAATCTAGTGGGGAATGGAGCTACAATGGAGGTAGTCCACATGAGAGAAGCTTGATCTTTTGTTACGCTTTGCCGTGGGCTAGGCACAATCTCAAGGAGTCAAGTGGACTAGGGAGGGTGTTGGAAGCTTGGATGACATCAAGTGTCTCTAGCCGTGGTACTACAAGAGGGCTGCCCTGCTGAGGAAGCAAGGGGTGGTCAAGGACTGAGACTGGGATCAGATGAGGTCCACAGTAACTTGTAGATTGAGAAGATCAAGCTTAGTGTTACAAGTTTGAGTGCTACAGTTTAAATAGGCAAGCCAGGCTAGGCATTGGTAAGCGAAAGGAATATGAAAGAATGCTGGGGAACAAGTGTGAGTCAGTGTTGACATGGCATGGAAGTTGATGGAACGTTGTAGAATGTATGAGTAATACAATGGTAAAAGGTATCGTCAAGCAGGGCTCGAACAGTGAGACGAGTAGTTATAGGGCAAGGGTGAGAGACATACATCAAAGCGTGACAAAGGAAGAAGAAAATGTAACAAAACATAACACTAGGCTTGATCTCAAGCCCTGAGCCCAGCTGGGCCAGGCCCTGAAAAGCCCAAGCCTGGCCCAGCCAGGTTGCAAGGCTTTACAGTGACTTCCAAAACTCTTGCAATGCCTAATCCCAAACCAGGGTACAAAGTGTCCCACAAACATGTGTGGGAATTTCACTTAGCTTTGGTGAGAACAAATAAAGTACAAACCCTTGGCTACAACTTTGTCCCCATGGTCATGTGATTTGGTTCAGTTGTCATGAAAATATGTGCATTTCAAAACAGCAACACCATTGCAATAGTTTTGCACCTGCTGATATTCTAGGTATTTTAGTACTTGGTATAGCCTCCTTTTGCCTTGAGCACTGCCTCAATCCTTCTAGGCATGCTTTCAATCAGCTTCTGACACTCCTCCACTGGTATTCCCTCCCATTCCTCCTGAACTCTATCCCATAATGCAAGAATCCCCTTAGGAGGGTGTTTATGATTTGCTAGCTTCCTTTTGAGGTAACCCCAGAGATGCTCAAGGGGGTTGAGGTCAGGAGACTATGCAGGCCATATCATAGTCTCAAATTCCTGCTCCTCTAGCCACTCCTTGACCTTCTTGCAGGTGTGTTTGGGATCATTATCCTGCTGGAAGATGATATCAGGAGGATTGAGACCATAATGCTCCAGGGTTTGCTGGAGCTCATCCTTCAAAATCTGAAAGTAGAGATCCCCATCCATCCTACCATCAATCTTGGTGGCAAAGTCAACTCCATCCCAAGTCATACAGTTCCACATCATCAGAGAACCTCCTTCAAACTTGAGGGTACCTTCTGTTATGCATGGCCTGGGCAGAGTTGGACATAGACCTAAGGGGAACATGCTGTCTAGGACTTGAGCTATGGCAGCCTCAGAGAGAGGCTGGCCAGAGGTGAGGATAGTGCAAGAAGGTAAGTTCTCACAGTTGAGGGCTACATGGTTGGCATGTAGTCAAGGGACTGGGCAGCCTTCCAGACAAGAGTCAAGGAGAAGGTGTTGGTATTATTGGTGAGTCTTATGATTCTAGGACAGGAGGTACTAGGGAGAATCAGGTAGACTAAGCTAAGGTACCAAGGACTAGGGAGTGCCTATTATATAGGGGTCAAGTGTGTGCACAGACCAGGCATTTAAGTAAGGAAGACAGGCTGTGGTGAGACTAAGTAAGGGAGATGTGCTGAATGGATGAGGGGTGCACATCTCTAAAGGAAATGGTGAAGTATGACTTGATGAATGAATAAGGAAATGAGTCATACACACTATGGATCTGTTGATCAGGAAGTGTCCTGTTGATCTGTGATCTCAGCTAAGTGGGAGAAGCATCACCTTTGGTGATAATAGAAGGGATGGATGAGGTGAGGTTCTAAGAAAGACTAAAGCTAAGGAAAGGTGTGTACACCCATGTCAATGATGGGACTTGGATAGGAGATGTCCATGGATATGTGAGTAATCCTACTGAGGGTCTGGAACAATATCTGGCAGTGAGGCCAGGGCTCTTATAAGAGAGTCAAGAGACTGGGACAAGTTCTGTTGGAGAACTGGTAGACTGGGACCAAGGATGGGAGGGTCTGAGGGTGGTGGGCATGTTTGGGGTGAGGCCTGATGGGAACAGTGCATGGCATGGAGGCAAGACCAGGCCAAGGAGAGGGTCCAAGGTTGGACTTGGCTAAGAGGGATCTAGGGTGATGTCAGAGAATGGAGACAGGGGTGATGTGGTGAACTGTTGGTCTACAAGTGGACCACATCATGAGTCTAGGTGGGGAGTCTAGGAGTGGACTGTTGGAGTCCCAGGCTAAGGACTAGAGACAGGGGTCTCAGAGGGATGCTTAGTTGGTAATGCTCATGGAGAGACCAGCACTATGAGACTTGGAAGTTCCAGTTGATGGAATGGACTAGGATCAGGGGAGGGCCAAGGTAGGCCTGATGTGTGGATCAAGCAAGGGAATGCTTGGCAGGTTCTAGATAGTGCATAGGCATGGAGTCTGGTGAGGACTATTGGTGGGCTAGCTGGGTAAGCCAGGGCTAGACAAGGGACTAGGTGTGGCTGGGTAAGCCATGACTAGGACTAGTGAAGGAAAAAGTATAGGGGCACAATGAATCATAACACCTTCCACAACCCTATCACTGAGCCCTTCTCCTGCCTTTTTCCACACCCACTTCTGCCCATCTGACCCTAAACAATTGATTTTAGTCTCATCAGACCATATCACCTTCTTCCAATCCTCCAGGGTCCAATCCTTATGAGTATATGCAAAATCCAGACAAGCCTTGTAATGCTTGACTGAAAGAAAAGGGTGTCTGGACTTCACCACAGCCTTTATACCTGTCTTCTTCAAGTGCCTGTGCACTGTAGAGGCAGAAAGAGATTTATTGGCAATATTGGTGAGTGCCTTGGTCACCTGAACAGCATTCTCTGCCTTGCCAGAAGAGATTAGACAAATAGCATGGTGAACATTGGCAGAGGAAAGCTTGGATGGATGACCTCTAGTTGACTTCTGAAGCTCAGAATGCTCTTTGGAGCAGAGCCTAGAGATAGTAGACATATGGAGACCAGTGGTAGTAGCAATAAAACAAGCAGATTGACTAGCATCAAGTATGGAGAGGATGGTGTTCTTCTGAGTAGCAGAAATGGATCTCATGATGATATAGTTGAGAAGAAAGATGCATGTGAACTTTTTGAAACTCAGACATGATACTAGTATGTGTACCTTTGTTTGTATGACCAAACATCATCAACAATCCCTTGATTTCAACTTGTTCACCAGCGGGTGCAAAACTATTGCAATGGTGTTGCTGTTTTGAAATGCACATATTTTCATGACAACTGAACCAAATCACATGACCCTGGGAACAAAGTTGTAGCCAAGGGTTTGTACTTTATTTGTTCTCACCAAAGCTAAGTGAAATTCCCATGCATGTTTGTGGGGCACTTCACACCCCAGTTTGGAGTTAGGCATTGCAAGGGTTTTGGAAGTCATTGTATGTATGTACATGTTTGGTAACTAACTTAATAAGGATATAGTATGTGGCAGCATGAGGTGTAGGTAAGGCATAAGGCTGTGAAGCAGTGATTAAAGAGAAGCATGATGTATGATGTGCAGCAGAGCACAAGATGGAAATGAAAAGAAGTATAAAAATGGAAGAGAAGCATAATGTGAAAAGGAAGAGATGTGCATAGCCATGCACAGCATGGAGATGAAGAGATTTAATAAGTATAGGAAAGGAAAGTATTAAAGTCTATAAAAGTGTCAATAAGAACAAACAAAGAGAATGTTCATGATAAGATATCATCTGTTAATGGGATAAATATAAGATGAAAAGATAAAGATAAGATAAGAGAACTTAGCAAAAGGTGAAAATTGAACATTGTAGAAAACTGATCATAACACCTACATATTGCCTAGAACCCTCTAAGCACCTCTATACTTAGACTATCCACATAGTGTCCATCCTGACACTTTCCTAGCCTTAGACCTGTTCCATCAACTAGAATCATTAGATCTTGTGGCACTGGTCCTGTTACAATTTGACCCTGGTTATTCTTTTCTTTTTACTTTCTTGCCTAGCTTAGTCTTGATGGACTCATGTCCATCTTGCCTGGCCTAACCCAGACTAGCATCATGGTACAATAGATATCACTTATTGGACCTTACATTTCATTTCTGACTAATGACCCTGCTGTCATCTGTCACTTTGGGTCGTTCTGACCACTTCTTGTTTCATGATAATCTTTGATTGACAGCTGCTTCTGATCAACAGATCCACAGTGGATATGACTCATCTTTACTCATTCCTACTCCTTCTGCTTCATCAAGTCATATCTCTTTTGTCCCTGGTTATCCTGAGTATTCCATAGCATTCCATGGACTTCTATGGCTCACATATATAAACCATAGTCCTAGCATTTGTACTCTCCAAGCTAGAGCTACTCAATACATCCTTGAGAAACTCCTATGCTTGATCCTTCCAACTCTCTGGGATAAGTTCATCCTCTTGGACTCACTGAACCCTTTGATGCTGAGTGTGCTTTTTGTGAGCAGATATCTTGCCTGAAGGCCCTCATTGTACCATAGCATCCTTGATGCTGGTACCCTCAGTCCTTGAGATTTTACCCTTGAGTCTACATCTGATCCTATCCAGGCCAAATGTAACAGGTCCCCTCATGAGCATCACTGATTGAGCATCCCTCCAAGATCCCTATCTTAGACTCTCCACCCAGGACTCCAATAGTCTGCTCTCATATCTACAGTGACTTCCAAAACCCTTGCAATGCCTAATCCCAAACTGGGGCATGAAGCACCCCACAATCACACATGGGAATTTCACTTAGCTTTGGTGAGAACAAATAAAGTACAAACCTGTGGCTACAACTTTGTCCCCAGGGTCATGTGATTTGGCTCAGTGGCTGTGAAGATATGTGC
>JBBPSV010000837.1:0-13250 GCA_038093795.1 Retiboletus fuscus
ATTGGGGGCCTCGATCTGAGATGATCTTCTCATAGAGGCCGAATCTGGGGTAAACTTTCTTAAAGTAGAGGGTGGTGACGTCTTCCGCAGTCGCGGTCTTAGTTGTTGGGCAGAAAATAGCCCCCTTCGAAGATGCGTAGTCAGCCCAGACTATGACAGCCGTGAAGCCGTTGGACTTGGGGAGATCTGTGATCATGTCGCAGGAGATCTGTTGGAAGGGGCGTGTAGTGGTGGATTTGTTAGGGGTGAGCGGAGGGGTCGTAGGGTGGGTGTTGACTTTGTGCTGTTGGCACAGGGCACAGCCCTCGACATACTTGCGAACATACTGGGCCAAACCAGGCCACCAGAACTCGCTTGCAACGAGTTGCCGAGTCTTCAGAAACCCTGGATGACCGGCGGACTCGTGGTCATGACAGTGTTGAAGGATGGACTTACGTAGTCCGGCGACAGGGGGAATATAAACACGACCCTGATACGTCAAGACGCCTTCATGAAGTTGCCAGTCACTGAGACGGGAGCGAAAGGCAGGGGGTATGGAGCCGTTGAAGGCTTGAAGGGTCTGCAAATATAAGGGGTCGTCCTTTGACGTGGTCTGAATGTGGGTGCGGAGGGCAGAGTCAATGAGGCAGACAAAGATGGATTCCGGGAGGAGGACCATCTGAGTATTGTCCGGCGCGTGAGCAAGGAAGTCCGGGCGACGCGATAGAGTGTCCGGACCGGCGAGGAGAGAACCGGGGACGTGAATCATCTTGTAGTCGAAGTCCGCTAGATCTAAGAGCCAGCGGGCTTGTCGACGGTTTAGGTTCTGAGGGGCGCGGAAGTAGGTGAGGTTCTTATGGTCCGTGAAGACCTGAACCGGCGAAGAAGAGCCGTGAAGGAGGTGACGCCAGGATTTCAAGGCGCGGATGATGGCGAGAAGTTCTCAGTCATGGATGTCGTAGTTCCGCTCGGCGGGGGAGAACGACTGGGAAAGGTAGGAACACGGGTGCCAGGCACCGTTCTCATCGGTCTGTAGAAGAATGCCACCGGTGGCCATGCCAGAGGCGTTGGTCGCGATGGCGAACGGAGCGCTAGGGTCGGGAAGGCGGAGGACGGGCTTGGAAAGGAAGAGGTCCTTTAGTTGAAGAAACGCGGCTTCCTGCGGCGCACCCCACTGCCAGGGTTGCATCTTCTTGGTAAGGTCAATGAGGGGGCGGGCGATGGTTGAGTAATCTGGGATAAATTGCCGGTAATAGTTGGCAAACCCGAGGAAAGACCGGACTTCTTTGACTGAAGTCGGGGCAGGCCAGGAGGTGATTCCGTCGAGCTTAACAGGATCCATGGCGAGTTTCCCGGGGGAGAGGATCATGCTGAGATAGTCTACCTGATCCGTGGCGAAGGAACACTTGGACAGGCGAAGGTGGAGGTCGAGCTCCTCCATTCATTGGAGGACTCTCTTAGTGCGCTCCATATGGAGCTGTTCATCTGGGGAGAAAATGAGGAGGTCGTCCATATAGATGATGAGCCACCCTTCGGAAATCATGTCCCGGAATGAATCATTCATGAAACGTTGGAACGTGGCTGGGGAGTTGGTCATGCCAAAGAACATGACCATTGGTTCGAAGAGGCCCTTGTGGGTGAGGAAGGCGCCTTTCCATTGGTGTCCTTCCTTGATGCAGACATTGTTGTATCCCCATCGGACGTCGAACTTGGTGAAGACCTTGGCGTCTTGCACTTTGTTGATGAGGTCATCGATCCGAGGGAGGGGATATGCATCTCGGATCATCTGGTCATTGAGCTTCCGGTAGTCCATGCAAGGTCGGAGCTTGGGGTTGCCATCAGCATCGAGCTCTTTCTTCTGGACGAAGAAGAAAGGGGAGGCTTGGGGGGAATTCGAGGGGCGGATAGCACCGGACCGGAGGTTCTCTTCTAAGAAGGCTTCGGTGGCTTCGCGTTCCCGCAGGGATAGCAGGTATAACTTGCCGATCTTGGGTTCGAAGCCTTCTTTGAGGTTGATCTCGTGGTCGTAAGTCCGTTCCGGTAGGAGTTGTCCGATTGGTCGTTCCTCAAACACCTTTCGGAACTGCTCATACTCCGCTGGGAGGGTAACTTCTGGCTTCTTGTTGAATTCCGCTTGCGCCAGCTGCATAGTGGAGATAACCTTGGCAATGATGGGAGAGCCTAAGGGGTAGAATCGCGATCCACACCGTTGGATTCGGCCAATCCTATAATGATCATGAGCTCTTTGACAGAACTCACTCTCCGTTTCTTCATCGAGGTATTCGTAGAGTTGGGCATGGTCAACGCAGTTGACCTTGACTTGGTGTGGTGGGGTCCAGTCGAAACTGGGTCTCTTGAATCGGTCGCTATGTTCAGAGGTAGCAACATTGTATTCCTGAAAAAGAACCTTGGATTGGTCGCAGGATTCGGGGATGTCGATCATCTGTTTGAACCAGTCGATCGTGGGGTTCGTAGAGCGAAGCCAGGGAAGTCCGAGGATAACGTTCTCGCTTCCACAGGACATGACATGGAAGAGGACTTTCTGAGTGATCCCCCCGGTATTGGCGTAGAGGGTGCAGGTGAACCGGATAGCCCCATGGGAGTTGCTAGATTGGTCGACGTTCCGAACTGGGATAGGTTTCGGTAGTCGGGTGGTGGGGATCTTGTGCTTTTGCACAAAGTCCCAGTCGATGCAGGAGATGTCGGCGCCACTGTCGATCAGGGCGCGGGTGTCAACAGCTTTGAGAGAGTGCACAGGTACGATGAGCTGAACTGGGATCTGCATAGATTTGCGAGTCTCAGATACTAGTACATTGGCACACCTAGGAGGAGTCTGCGTTGACGGGGTCCTCCGTTCTAAAAATCCTTGTGGGAGAAGGAGATTCTAGCTACTGACTCGACTTCATCGTCATCGTCTTTGCAGTCAGCTAGCTCAGGGACATCATCCTTCTTCACCTTACGAGTTTTCTTAGGGTTCTTGGGTGCGTTGTAGACCTTGCACTCCTTTGCCATATGGCCAGTCTGGCAGCATCGGAGGCATCGGCCTTCCTTGAAGCACTTCTGCCTTTTGGCTTCAGTGAGCTTTGGAGGAAGACGGACGGCGTCGATGTCCATGGCGTCGGGGTCCTTTTCTTCCTTCTTAGAGTAAGTCAGCACATATGAAGTGCCGGGTTTCTTATGTTGTTGCGCAATGCCTCAGGCTCGGCGGCGGTGAGAGTCGAAGAGGGCAACCTTCTTGTACCAGTCGGCTACCTTGGTGGGGGGTTTCTCCATCCGGAGAACGTCGAACATCAAGTCTTCGGGTATACCTGCAGAGTAATAGGAGACTAACACCGAATCATCGGTTACTCCTGCAGCGGATACCTTGGACCTGAACTGGGCGGTGTAGTTAGCTAGGGACGGGGAGTACTCGCCCTTCTTTCCGGGGATCATGTGCTTGGTAGCGAGCCATGTGAGCGCGTTGGTGACCGATTCTGAGTGGGAGAAAACGGCCTCAAAATCGGAGACGAAGTCGGACCACTTCCCAAGAGAGAAGCCTCCGCCGGAGATCTTGGATTCTCGGAAGGTATCAGCCCAAGTGGAAGCCGTACCTTTCTTCATGAAAGAGAGTGCATAGGCGATCCGCCTAGCATCGTCGTTGTAAATTTCTGCGTTAATCGAGAGGTACAATTGTACCGAACGAAGCCAGGGCTTCGCCTTTGTGAGGTTTCCGTCGAAGTCTTCAGGGACCCTGAGATGGATTTCTGTGGGCTTGGTTCCCATAGCAGGAGTCTGAGGCTGGGGCTGAGGGGCTGGGGGTGCCGTTGCTGGGAAAATATGACCACTTTGAGTGATCGGTGTCGGTGACGGCGGTGTGGGGCTACGAGGGATAACTGCGCCGGCTGAGAGCTGGTGGGACAGTAGTCTAGAGAGTTCTTGTGATTCTGCTTCCTCGGTGGGAGAGCGTAGCTCGAGGTCTAGGTTGGGGTTATCAGAGCCTTCAGTAGGGGCTTCTGAGTCCGATGTTTCTGAGGCTGAGGACTCGGGGTCTGGTGATTCTGTGGCTCTCCACGAGGTGGAGATCGGTGGCAGTCGGGCTGAGGAGGAGGGCCTACTCGATGGTAGCCGCGACGTGGTAAGCTAGAGCTTTTGTTATGCTTGGCCTGGGTAGGGTCGAGCGTAGACTCAAGGGAAGTTCTGGGACTAAGTGAGTACCAGCGTTCTTGATGCTACGGTACAACTAAGAGCCTTTGGGCAAGGTATCTGCTCACGAAGAGCACGCTCAGCATCGAAGGATACGATGAGTCCGAAGAGGACAAGTCTTATCCCGGTCTTGGGAGATCGAGCGTAGGAGTTAGCTCAAGGTATGATTGAGTAGCTCTAGCTTAAGGAGTACAAGCGCAGAGTCTACGGTTTATATACGCGAGTCATAGAAGGTCACGGAAGCCTGTCGAAGGGGCGGGTGAACGAGGGACAAAAAGAGATGTGGCTTGGGGAAGCGTAAGGACTCGGGACGAGTCAAAACAAGTCACATCCACTGCGGATCTGTTGATCAATGTCGATCAGAAGCAGCTGTCAATCAACGATTATCATGAAACAAGAAGTGGCCGGAGCGGCCTGAAGCGACAACGACAACGGGGTCATTAGTCGGAAATGAAAAAGAGATGCGGTCCGTGGGAGTATCAACCTATGTGCTGTACGGGATCAGTCTGGGTATCGCCAGACGAGATGGATAGCGATCCATCGAGGCTAAGCTAAGTGAAAAGAAAAGAAACAAATAGACAGGGCCAGGTCAACTCGTAACAACCCCCAGACTGATGGGGAAACGGAACGGATCAATCAGGAACTCGAAACCTACCTGTGGATCTTTGCGGGGAACAACCCCACCACGTGGGCCGATCGGCTGATCCACACCGAATTCGCCCACAATCACCGCCCTCATTCCGTCACTGGTAAATCCCCATTCTACCTAATAATGGGATACGAACCCACTCCAGTCCCCACCGTCCTCCCACTCTCAGATCTCCCTGCCATGGAAGATCGTATCAAGGAACTTACTGCTGCCCGCCAAGAAGCCCTTGCTATGCACGAACTAGCTAGGCAAGTCATGGCTTCTCGCAATAAGAAGAATTTCACTCTGTTCGAAAAAGGTGATCAGGTCTGGCTCGAGGCCAGAAATTTGAAACACAACCTGACTCACCCGAAATTTGCCCCGAAACGTGAAGGACCCTTTACCATTGTCAAGGTATTGTCCCCGATCACGTATCAACTCTGCCTCCCTAAGACGTGGAAAATACATCCGGTCTTCCATGCCTCGCTCCTCACCCCGTACAAGGAAAACTCCGTGCACGGCCCTAACTTCCCATCACCCCCGCCTGACCTTATCGATGGAGAAGAACAGTACAAAATTGAAAAGATCATATGACACCGGGGTTCCGCTGCCCACCGACAGTTCCTCGTCCGATGGCACAGCTTCACTGCCTCTGACGACACCTGGCTCCCAGAATGGGAGTTCAAACATGCACAAGCCATCCTCCGAAGCTATAAGAAGCTTCACCCCAAGGTCTTCTCTCCTTAGAACTCTACGCGCTGGTCTCTACGTGAGTATCACCAACCGAGCTCTAATATATCGTCCACGCCACCTAGCATGTCTTACTCCCTGTCTACCGAGTCTTCCCTCACTGAATCCTCCGTCACATTCACCGACTCCGCTCTCCCTTCCCTTGAGGGAGTCGACGACACCTCTCCCCTAGCCCAGGAACTTTCCATTCCTACCATCCACCCCCCTATGGTCCTCGCAGATGATTGCCTCAGCACTGAAGCCACTCCCGGGTGGAACACAGCACCTCTCCCATGGCCCTCTGTCCTCGATGAGGAAGAGAAGCCCAAGACCATCCTGTCCGTTAACGTACCCCGCTTCGCTTATACCCTTCGATCCGACCCGCTGTCCTGCGAGTCCGGACGTCTCCTCCAGACCCGCCTCCGCGACTCTCGCCTTGCAGCTACCATGCAGGCGCATTTAGATAGTGACTCTCCTTTAGAATCTCTATACTTAGCCTTTTTACAGGTCTCTCGTCTCGACCCCATCGCCTCCTTTACCTCTGCCAATGCCCAGTCAGAGTTCTTCTCGACTCAGTTACGCCTTATAGCCCGCCGCATCCGCTCCTACCTTTTATCAGCCATGCATCAGCTCGACATGCTGGACTTCGTCGCTGACATTGAACATTACTCTCAGGACCTCGCTAGAGTTGGTCTCCCACTCCCTCCCGTTTGACCTACCCTTCCAGTCAAAACCATCTTAGTCCCTTCGCCGGCTGAGCCCACGGCTCCGACGCCGTCTGCGTCGTCTTCCCCACTGTCACCCAGCGAAGTCAACCTCATCGATTGACTCGAGCGGGTTCACCTCATGAACGAAGGTGAAATCAGTCTCAGCCCCGACCATCCCCTTTACAACGTGTCCTGCTTTCATTGTCATTGCCTTGGACACTGGCGCATCGACTCCCCAGAGTACAAGTGCCCATTCTGTCTTTGCATGCGCCCCAGACACATCCAGAACCAGTGTCCACTCTGCCGTCGTCCCCGCCCTGCCACTCCGTCCTCATCATCCCAATCCTCTAGTTCCTCTCGCTCATCACGATGGTCGCACCGTCCGCGACCTCGCCTGCTTGCGTCCCGCATCCAGGACAAACCGGAGCTTGACTTTACAGACAACGTGTGGGACGACACGGCCTATGCCAATGTCACCAGTTCCCCGAACAGGGGCTACATCGACCTTTAGATATCCTCAAGTGGCATTGAGGAGCGTAAGAGGGGGGTAATGTTACGAGTTGACCTGGCCCCGTTCATTTCTTTCTTTCTTTTTACCTAGTTTAGTCTCGATGGATCACCATCCATCTCGTCTGGCGCTACCCAGACTACTCTTGCACGGCACGTAGGTCGCTATTCCCATGGACCGCATCATGTATTCATTTCTGACTAATGGCCCTGCTGTCATTGTCGCTTCGGGCCGCTCCGGCCACTTCTTTGTTTCATGATAATCTTTGATTGACAGCTGCTTCTGATCGACATTGATCGACAGATCCACAGCGGATGTGACTCGTTTCGACTCATCCCGAGTCTCTACAATTCCCCAAGTCACATCTCCTTTCATTCCTCGTTTACCCGCCCCTTCTACGGGCTTCCATGGCCTTCCAAGGCTAGCGTATATAAACTGTAGTCTCTACGCATGTATCCCTTAAGCTAGAGCTACTCAATCCTACCTTTGAGATAACTCCTACGCTCGATCTCCCAAGACCGGGATAAATCTCGTCCTCATAGGACTCATTGTATCCTTCGACGCTGAGCGTGCTCTTCGTGAGCAGATACCTCGCCCGAAGGTCCTCGTCGTACCGTAGCGTCAAGAACGCTGGTACTCCTTAGTCCTTAGAAACTCCTTTGAGTCTACGCTCGACCCTACCCGGGCCAAGCGTAACAGGAAGCATTGGGACAGAGTGGTGGGGAGGGATAGGAAGAATGATTTCTGGGGCATCTGAGTAGGGCATGGTGTTGTAGCGACGAGGTTGTTAAGTGGACTGAGGAGGGAAGTCCTTAGGGTGACACTTCTTATAGGTGGTGAGGAGGAGTTTGGAATTCCTTAAATTCCACTCAGGTTCCCAGGAATTGTCTTCTGCAGAATATCCTTTCCAACAGATCAGGAAACACCGTCAGGAAGGTGGTCCCTGATGGCAGAGAATGTGGTCCATGAGGTATTCTTCTTCCAGATCTATGTGGTCAGGAGGAGGTTGAGGAAAGTTTGGACCATGGACAGAAGTTTCCTTGGTGGGGGAGAGAAGGGAGGCATGGAAAACGGGGTGGATTTTCCAAGTTTTGGGGAGGCGTAGATGGTAGGTGATAGGAGAAAGAACCTTAATGATTTCAAATGGCCCTTCGCGTTTCAGAAGAAACTTGGGATCCTTCCGAAGGCAATGGAGGTTCCTGGCTTCTAACCAAACCTTATCTCCCAGGGCGAAGGGTTTGAAACATTGTCGGGTTTGAGAAGCCATAGTTGCTCTAGCAAGTTCATGGGCAGCTCGGGCTTCATCCCTAGCCTTAGTGAGCTGGGAAAGGTGCAGTTCTACTGCAGGGAGGTTGGAGGGCGAGAGTACGGAGGGGAGGGATTTAGGTTCATAACCCATTTGGAGAAAGAACAGAGATTGGTTGGTGACAGAGTGGGGATGGTGGTTATGGGCAAATTTGGCGAAGGTTAGGAGTTCGGTCCATGAGGTGGGATTATCCCCACAGAAGATCCGAAGATAAGTTTTGAGCTCTTGATTCATTTGTTCTGTTTGACCATCAGTCTGTGGGTGGTAAGCAGTAGATAGGCAGAGGTCATAATTCAGGATTCTTCCCATTTCTTTGGCAAATGCCAAGGCGAATTGGGGTCCCCTGTCAGAGATGACTTGGTCAAAGAGCCCAAAATGGCAATAAACCTTGTGGAAGTAGAGGGAGGCAATGTCAGCAGCTGAAGCAGATTTGGTAGTTGGGCAAAATATTGCCCCCTTGAAGGCTCGATCCACCCAGACGACTATAGAGTCTTTTCCTTCAGAAACTGGGAGGTCAGTAATCAGGTCGACTGATATGTCCTGGAAGGGATGGGATGCAGAGGTAGCGATTGGGGTTAAAGGTGGAATGCCAGGGTGAGTGTTGGATTTGCATTGTTGGCAAACTGCACATCCCTCTATGTAATTCCAGACAAAGGATGCTAGGCCAGGCCACCAGAACTCTGCAGAAACTAGCTGGTGAGTTTTGAGGTATCCAGGGTGTCCGGCAGTCTCATGATTGTGGCATCTCTGCAGGACTTCACGTCAGAGGTCTCCATCTGGGGGAATGTATATGCAGTTCTGATAAGTGAGGATTCCCCCCTGATTTTGCCAGTCAGAGAGCTGGGAATGAAATGCCACAGGAATGTTTTTGTCTATGGCTTGGAGTGAAGTCAGGGCGAATGGGTTGGAGGCAGAGGCCGAGTGGATTTTTGTAGAGAGGGCAATGTTAATCATATTGACAAAGAGGGACGGGGGAAGTAGGGTTACAAGGGAGTTGTCCGAAGTGTCCTTTGGGAAGTGGTCAACATGCCGGGAAAGGGCATCAGGACCTGCAAGTTGTGATCCCGGTACATGGATCAGTTTGAGGTCGAAATCAGCTAGGTCAAGTAACCAACAAGCTTGTTGCTGGTTCAGGGTATGGGGCTCTTGGAAGTAGGTGAGGTTCTTATGATCAGTGAACACTTGAACCTGGTGAGGGGATCCCTGCAAGTAGTGGGACCAGGCTGAAACAACCCAAAGCATCTAGTGTTACGACTTGACCTGGCCCCGTTTATTTCTTCTTTTCTTTTTACTTAGCTTAGTCCCGATGGATCGCTATCCATCTCGTCTGGTGCTACCCAGACTACTCTCGTACGGCACATAGGTCGAGACTCCCACGGACCGCATCTTTTCTTCATTTCCGACTAATGACCCCGCTGTCATTGTCGCTTCGGGCCGTTCCGGCCACTTCTTCGTTTCATGATAATCTTTGATAGACAGCTGCTTCTGATCGACATTGATCGACAGATCCGCAGTGGATGTGACTCGTTTCGACTCATCCTGAGTCCTTACGATTCCCCGAGTCACATCTCCTTTCATCCCTCGTTTACCCGTCCCTTCTACGGGCTTCCATGACCTTCTATGGCTCGCGTATATAAACTGTAGTTTCTACGCTTGTATTCCTTAAGCTAGAGCTACTCAATCATACCGTTGAGATAACTCCTATGCTCGATCTCCCAAGACCGGGATAAGACTCGTCCACCTTGGACTCATCGTATCCTTCGACGCTGAGCGTGCTCTTCGTGAGCAGATACCTCGCCCGAAGGACCTTAGTCGTACCGTAGCGTCAAGAACGCTGGTACTCCTTAGTCCCAGAACCTCCCTTTGAGTCTACGCTCGACCCTACCCGGACCAAGCGTAACATCTAGCACTGAGCGGTCGTCGTGAAGGGGTGGACTAGGTTGCAAATGTCGTAGTGCCTTTATACTGGGCTAGAGTGAAGGTAGAAGAATGTAGTCACCCTAGCATAGAGCACCTAAGCTCCGAAGGGGAGTATGCCTAATGGGAATACTAGGCCAAAGTCTAACTGGTGTTGACTGTATGTGGGGTCTCAAGTAGATGTTTGGGGAACTCTCCAAGAGAACAAGACTGGTGTTAGCCAGCTTGGCTCTTGGGTTTATATACTCTATGGACTGTTTGTACATATTTACATAATTAAACTATATAAGTATAGAGTATGTGGCAGCATAGCAAAGCAGAAGGGAAACATGAGGCATAAGGCTATGAGGCAGAGATTAAAAGAGAAGCATGATGTGTGATGCACAGCAGAGCACAGGGATGAAATGGAAGAGAAGCATAGTGGAAATGAAAGAAGACATAATGTGAAATAGAAGCGATGTGCATAGCTGTGCACAGCGCAGAGATGAAGAGATCTAAGATAAAGTGAACTCTATAATAATGTCAATAAAGGTAAACAAAGAGTGTCCATGATAAGATGTCAGACATTGACATGATAAGGATAAGATGAAAAGATAAGAAAGATAAGAGATAAGTTAAGAGAACTTAGCGTGTAAGGCGAAAATTGACTTCGTGGAAATTGAACCGTAACAGGCTTTGAGTGCCTAGAGGACAGCCAGGAGTTCTCAGTCATGGATGTCATAGTTTCATTGTGTGGAGTCGAAACTTTGGGAGAGGTAGAAGCAGGGATGCCATTCGCCATTGGGATCTGCTTGGAGGAGAATTCCCCCAGAAGCATAGAGGAAGGCGTCAGTGGCGATGGCGAAGGGAGCAGAGAGGTCTGGGACTCGAAGAACTGGTTGGGAAGCGAACTGCGCTTTGAGTAAGTTGAATGCGGATTGGCAAGAATCGCTCCATGGCCAGGTAGTAGTTTTCTTGGTAAGGTCGATGAGAGGTTGGGCGATAGTTGAGTAGTCGGGGATGAATCGGCAGTAAAAATTGGCAAAACCTAGGAAAGATCAGACCTCCTTTACAGAGGTGGGAGTGGGCCAATGGGCGATTCCATCCAACTTGGTGGGGTCCATGGCGATTTTGTCAGGACGGATGATCATTCCAAGGTATTCGACTTCATCTTGATCGAAGAAACACTTTTCGGGTTTCAGATGAAGGTGAAGTTCCTCCATCCACTGCAACACTCGGTGGGTTCGCTCAGTGTGAGTTTGTTGGTTAGGGGAAAAAATGAGAAGGTCATCCATATAGATGAATAACCATCCTTCCGCGATGAGATCTCAGAACAAGTCGTTCATGAATCGTTGGAATGTGGGGGGAGAGTTAGTTAGCCCGAAAAACATGACATTGGGTTCAAATAGCCCCCGGTGCGTGATGAAGGCAGCTTTCCACTGGTCTCCTTCCTTAATGTGAACGTTGTTGTACCCCCATCAGATATCCATTTTGGTGAATACTTTTGCCCCCCAGATCCAGTCCATGAAGTCTTGGAGGAGGGGAAGAGGATATGCATCCTGAATGGTCTGCTCGTTTAGGTGTCAATAGTCCTGGCAGGGGTGTAGGCCAGGCTTCTGCCCAGGTTGGGCCTTCTTTTTAACAAAAAAGAAAGGAGAGGCCTGGGGGGATTTCAAGGGGGAGATTTTTCCTGAGGCTAGGTTTTCGTTGATGAACTTGTTCATAGCTTGCCGTTCGTCAGCGAAGAGGGGGTAGATTTTGGCAATATGGGGGACAAAGTTCTCTTTAAGGTTAATGGCATGGTCATAGGGATGAGATGGAGGGAGTACATTTGCAGCTTCTTTGGCAAAAACCTCTTTATATCTGATGTATTCCTCCGGAAGGGGAGAGGCTACAGGTGCTCCAGGGGAGAGTATGAGGCTGGATGCGATGGAGAGGCAAGAGATGACAGGGGCTGGGATGAATCAGGAGCCGCATTGGATGATCCAATTGATGGTGTAGTGGTCATGGGCATGGGTCAGGAAGTTGCATTTGTCTTCCCACCCATTGTTACGCTTGGCCCGGGTAGGGTCAAGCGTAGACTCAAAGGGAGTTCTGGGACTAAGGGAGTACCAGCGTTCTAGATGCTACGGTACGACTAAGAGCCTTCGGGCAAGGTATCTGCTCACAAAGAGCACGCTCAGCGTCGAAGGATACGATGAGTCCGAAGAGGACGAGTCTTATCCCAGTCTTGGGAGATCGAGCGTAGGAGTTATCTCAAGGTAGGATTGAGTAGCTCTAGCTTAAGGAATACAAGCATAGAAACTACGGTTTATATACGCAAGTCGTAGAAGGTCATGGAAGCCCATGGAAGGGGCGGATAAACAAGGGATGAAAGGAGATGTGACTTGGGGAATCGTAGGGACTCGGGATGAGTCGAAACGAGTCACATCCGCTGCGGATCTGTCGATCAGTGTTGATCAGAAGCAGCTGTCTATCAAAGATTATCATGAAACGAAGAAGTGGCCGGAACGGCCCGAAGCGACAATGACAGCGGGGTCATTAGTCGGAAATGAAGAAAAGATGTGGTCCGTGGGAGTATCGACCTACGTGCCGTACGGGAGTAATCTGGGTAGCGCCAGACGAGATGGATAGCGATCCATCGAGACTAAGCTAAGTAAAAAGAAAGAAAGAAATGAACGGGGCCAGGTCAAGTCGTAACACCCATTGTAGGCATAGAGACACTCATCCTGGACAGAGTTGATGAAAACATGGTGAGGTGGTGGTTTCAGGGGAACTATGAGCTTTTCTTGGCGTAGGTACACCCCTTGGTGAAGAGAAAAAAGAAGTTTGGATTTGTTGGTGGCTTCCACGATTCTGAGTGTCTTTTTGACCCAATCTATAGTAGGGTTGGCCTTTTGAAGCCATGGGATTCCAAGGAATAAATTATCCTTGCTTAAGTGCATGACGTGGCAGGAGACCCAATGAACCAGTCCTTCGGTTGAGATGAAGAGGTCGGCTATGTATCGGATAGTTCCCTTGTTGTTGATGGTTCCGTCGGCATTCTTGGCATAGACTGGGTGGTCGAGTTTGGTTAGAGGGATTCTATGTTTCTTGGCGAAACCCCAGTCGATGCAACAGACATCTGCTCTGCTATCGACTAAGGCTCGGGTGTCAACGGTGAAGAACAACAAACCCGGCTCCTATGAAGAAGTCCAGGTAGTATGAAAGGTGAGGGGTGCGATGGGTTCGTCCCCAAAGAGGGTTCGAGGTGGAGGTGAAGTGCCAGAAGGGAATGGTCCAGGAGGAAGGATATTCCGGACGTGTGTCCAGAGA